>JAAGNO010003277.1:0-51851 GCA_033439905.1 Ceryle rudis | reverse complement strand
ACGATGAAAAGTAATCGAGAAGTTACGTCCTTGTATAAAGCTTGCGAGGCCAGGCTCAGGAGTGTCCCCCAAAAGGCGAGGGCAAGAGGGATGTGACCCCCCTCCCTCTCCGGGGAGGCCAAGGCAGAAGGGCCTGTTCTCTCTCTGGCCCGACAGGAGGCAGGGCCGGGGCCTGGGTACCGCGGGGACTGTCCTTTCTGGGCGCCCGTAGCGGGGCGGAGCCGCTGATGTGTGGGCGGGAAGGGGGGCGGAGCGGAGCGGGCGGCCATGGCGGCGGGCAGCGCCATCCAGATCCCAAGCCGCCTCCCGCTGCTGCTCACCCATGAGGGCGTCCTCCTGCCCGGCTCGACCATGCGGACAAGCGTAGACTCGCCGCGCAACATGCAGCTGGTGCGCAGCCGGCTCCTGAAGGGCACCTCGCTGAGGAGCACCATCATCGGCGTCATCCCCAACACCAGCGACCCCACCTCCGACTGCGACGACTTGCCTTCCCTGCACAGGTGCGGCCCGCCCGGCCCGCTCCGCTCTCCCTCACGGTCTCGGGCCTGTCCGACCTGCCGCCGTACTGCAGCACTTTGACCCCGACCCCGACCCCGCCTCCCCGGCCGGGACGGCGATTCCCCTAGGCGAGCTCGCCATGTTTGTCACCTCCGCGGGGACGGTGGGATCGCGGTGGGGGGGACGGGGACACACCTCTCAGCGGGGCCGAGTCTTGTGCTCTGCCGCCGTCTGGGAAACGCTTCTCCCCTCAGAGAAGCTTCTCTCGTTGCACTGGACGAGCGTCTGTTGGGGGCGCGGAGGGTGTCTGTCTGGAAGAAAAATGTTTAGAGAGTCCAAGATGGAAGAAGAAAATACTATCAGCGTAGGTCGGGAGCATTAAGTCTGTTGCAGATATTAATGATAACGTTTTTCATCAAACAAGTAATGCAAATAGTGACTACACATAAAATGAAAACAAATTTTGCTGGGATAAAGCATAAGTAAAACTAAAATGCTCTAACTCTTACTCTCAGAAATTTATCACATATGTGGATTTAGGTTTTTAAAGAAAAGAACTTGTTTTAAGTCTGCTTCAACAGGTGTATGTGTTCTAAAACTTTTTTTTTCAGAATGGGACTGACAATTTCACTGAGTAGCTGTAAATTACAATCATTCAATTTTCCCATATGTGTAGTTTAAGCAAAAACGTCAGTGTTCCTGTCCCCAGCAAAATCCTTTGAATTATTTATCAAAAAAATTAAATAGGTTTCCAAGTTGAGTGGTATTGTAATAATTATCTTAGTTTTTCAGCTAACTGAAAAACTATTCCTTTTCAGGTGTTACGGTTTAGCTTTGTAATCTGTGTTACAAAGGAAATCGCATAATTTGGTTGTCTTTCATGATAATGAACTGTGACTGAGAAGGTTCTTGGAACTTACAGCTCAGTTGCTTCTTGGTAAGCGGCACACAAAATGTTCTGTGGAAGTTGACAAATAACACAAAGATTTGATCTGTTTTTTAGGATTGGCACTGCTGCCTTGGCAGTTCAGGTGGTTGGTAGCAACTGGCCCAAGCCACATTATACATTGCTTGTTACGGGCCTCTGCCGATTCCAGATCCTGCAGCTGCTGAAAGAGAAGCCGTATCCTGTTGCTGAAGTTGAACAGTTAGATCGACTGGAGCAGTTTACTAATCAGCATAAATCTGAGGAGGAACTTGGAGAGTTGTCGGAGCAATTCTACAAGTATGCTGTACAGGTAAATTGTTTTAATTTTATGTATTATATATCAATGTATTTATGCATATATTTGGGGGGGGATGTTCGCTTCCTACTTGTCTTCTTTCTATAGTTCTTACACTTTTTAGCAACTAGTAGATTTTTCAGTAGTTCTGCTAAAAAATAAAAATTTTTGTTATAGCTTAAGTTTACTGTGTCAAGATCCAGGGTTTCTATGCAACCATTGCAGAATGAATCTAACTGCATCTCTTAGTGCTACAATAAATTTGTGTTATTTCATATATAGCAATGCTATGAATGTACTCTAGTAAAAGGAATATTTTTTTAATTATTTTTAAATTATTAAAGGTAGGAAAAAATCCTCTAGAGCCTTGATTGTAAACAAATATCCTCAGGTATAATGAATTAAGAGTTTAAAGGATGAATAGAATGAGAGTTATTGTAGAATTAAAATAACTGGGAAAGTTTCTAATCAGGATTGGGGGGTGGGGAATAGAAGATTTAGGCATTGAAAAAATTGCTGCAAAGAATGATAATATTTTTTTAACTTCTTGAACAAGCAGAAAGGCCAAAGTCTTGATTCCCCTTTGCTGAGTTACTGCTTGTTCTGTGAAATATTTTTTTTAGTAGCTTTTTGACAAAGCTAGACGTGGTTTATACTGAAAGTTGCAATCATTTTTACGTCAGGTACACAAATAATTGAAAAAGAGCTATAGCAACCATGAATATTTTTTATTGCATGTTCCTTACAGTTGGTTGAGATGCTGGATATGTCCGTTCCTGCAGTTGCAAAGCTGAGACGTCTTTTGGACAATCTGCCTAGAGAAGCTTTGCCAGATATACTGACTTCTATCATCCGGACATCCAACCAAGAGAAGCTTCAGGTATTATGTTCTTAAATTTGGGGGGGGTGTGTGTGTGTGTGTGTGTGTGTGTGTGTGTGTGTGCTAATGTTACATTAGAAGATATTTGTGTTACAACTGAGCCAGAATACTTGTAAAAGGTTTTTATGCTGTTTAAAGTTTATAAATCTTTAAGTTAGAATTCACTTAATAGTTAAATTAGTCTATTTACAGTTGGAAACACTTAATTTTATTAAGCAATAAAACAATGTAGTACTTCTTCCGCAGTAAAGGTGAGAAATCTTTGTTTGGATTGTCTTAAATAAATCTTGCTTCCTTGTCATAGTTGACAGATCATTTTACATATCTTAATACTAACAGCTGCAGAATCAGTTTTGTTAAATCTTTTTAAAACCATTTTAAAATATGTTTGTTTTTAAATACTGAGACACTGGTTAAATTTGCATCATCTATGTCAAAATAACTATGCAGAAATGATGCATGTGGCTCGATACTTACTAGTCTGATTTCCCCATTTGCTTGCTATATTTGGGAATTTTGTTCTTCCTTTTCTTCTGTCATGGCCAGTGCTGCACATTCTACCGTAAATGCACGTTAGGTGAAATGGAGTTGTGTACTGTAGCTAAATATCCTGCTGGAGCAAAGTACATTAGTCATTAAATTTAGCATGTACTTTTTTTTTTTCTGTTTTGTTTTAATTAGAAGTGTTAAAGAAAAGAACAACATGTGGAAATACAGTGGAGCCAAATTCTACCAATTTCCACATATTGACTTCAGTAAACATGAAATGGAGTAGTGTATAATGTTTTTAAAAGACAAACAAAATAAAACAAAATCTTCAAGCATAAGATGACTTTTTTCCTGAGTTAACCATGGAATTGTGCTTTAATTTTCTTAAAGGGCTACCTATTTCCTGAGGCTTATTAATAGAAAAACAGAGTGCTGATAGATGTTTGCTACAGAAAATGCAACTGAAATATTAAGAACAGATAGGATGAAAGACTTTTTTGTTCTGTTTTGGAGTGCTTTATAGTTTTGTCATCCAGACACTTGAAGCTAGCTTTTTTGTGGGCTGTATTCTCATCCCATTGCTTTTCTTGCTACCTTTTTTCCTAAACCATCTATTCCGTAACTCTGGTCAAAAGACAGTAACTGTACTCTCTGTGTTCCCTTCCTTTAAACTGATGATCTGTCAGTGTGAAGTTGTTGGCTACTTATACCTTCCTTGCTCTTAGATTTTAGATGCTGTTAGGCTGGAAGAACGGTTCAAGATGACTATACCATTGCTTGTTAGACAGATTGAAGGCCTGAAGCTGCTTCAGAAAACAAGAAAACCCAAACAGGATGATGATAAAAGGGTATGGACCTTTAAATGTAGGATAGTTAACCATCCTAAATACATGTAAGGATGCACTTTGAAGCAAGCTAATGAACACATATGATTTTAATCTGTGCAAAGTTTAATCTATACCGATAATGTTTCATGAGCAGTCTAGAGTTGCAGAGAACATCCAGCTGGCAACTTTGGCTGTTTAAGTACCTAAAAGAGAAAAAATATTATTTTGAAACTGCCTAGGATTTTTTTTTTATCTGATCACTTTCTGATATTGAATAAATGCCTAGGTTTCTTTGAAAAGTTATTTGATGCCCAGTTTCCTTGCATGATATACACATTCTGAGTTTGGGCCTGTGCAGTGAGATGTGTACCTTTTACTAATAGCACTGCAGATGAATGATAGCTTTTGAAATACAGTGTGGTAAAATGTAGCTTACTAAACTAGGGCAGCATAGGCTCTTGTTGCACCTAGCTATACTTATGCAGTTTAGTAAACAAGAAGTAATTGAGAAGTGAAAAAAGATAAGAGCGGACCAACCCATTTTATAAACATTGGCTTATTCTACTTAATGTGATGGGCTGCAATGCCTCAAAAAAAAAAAAAAGGGTAAATATTTTCACTTTTGTCTTCTGTTGTCTGCTAGTTTAGGATATATGATAAATGCACTTAGGAAATACCTACAATAAAATAAGAACTGTTACTTTTTTAAGTAGTACCAATAACACTTTGTGAATTATTTATTGGAGTAAAATCTTCTGAATTTTTCTCTAAAGGAGGTTCTCCTAGACCCTTGCTTGTTGTTGTCATGGTTTCCATTTAAAGCCAAAGTACACACATTACTTTATAAATAAAACCTGGTACTATTCTCAGGCTCTGTTTTCCATTTCACAGGTTGTAGCTATTCGTCCCAATAGAAGAATTAATCACATTCCAAGCACTACAGAGGATGAGGAGGAGGAAGAAGATCACGATGATGTTGTCATGCTGGAAAAAAAGATTAGAACGTCCAGTATGTCAGAACAAGCTCTTAAAGTTTGTCTTAAGGAAATAAAGAGGTAGGAGATTTTCAGATGATGGTTTCTTCCTTTATTTTTTAAAACAAATCTTGCAGTAACCTTTTGTTATTTAATGATATGTCTGTGTTGGTTGTGTTTTGGAAGTGATTTTAAAAATTTAATAGAGTGCTGTTTTTTGGTTATAAATTTCATCATTGCATCTTTTTGGAACATCAGAGGTGATGGCAATTCTTCTGTACGATGTCCATGCATTAATGGACCATTAACTGTAAGCTCAAAGCCTCTATGTTACGAAGATCAAAAAAAAAAAGGCAGCTAAACACCACCACAGTTATTAATAATTAATGAATAAGCTGACCCAGTTATTGAGTCTTTTCTATTTTCCTTTGGAGAGAGGATAACTGTGCTATCTATGGTGATATGATAGTTAACCTCTATAGGAGGTTAACTAGCACAGGAACTGACTCTTTTTTTCATTTCTGTTTTAACCTATAACTAACCTAACGTTATGCAAAGACAGTCTCCTAATTGATGGAGTAGTTACCTAATTTTTTAGTATAATGGTTGTCAGAAAATAAGAGTGTATGCTGATGTCCTCAAGTTTGCTGAGTATCTGTCTTGTGGTTCAGGAGAGTCACTTTGTAGTTAATTCCTAGCCTTATGAATTCTGTATATAAAATTCCAGATTAAAGAAGATGCCTCAGTCAATGCCAGAATATGCTTTGACAAGAAATTACTTGGAACTGATGGTAGAATTGCCATGGAACAAGAGTACAAAAGGTAAACCCTCTTATTGTTGTCTCTTGCACAGACATCTTAGGACAAAGAATCATCACATAAACACTCTGTTCGGTCTTGTTAACACTTGTCTCCTTGTCTGATCATAAAACTGTCATTAATATGTTACTTAAGATTTACAGTCTGCCTGGCTTAAAGTAAGATCTGTGCACTGAATAACCTGTGTAGCTCACCTGTACATCAAAGAATGTCAATTTCAAAAGTATCAGGAATATCTACACAGAAAAATGAAAGTGTTATTACTTACAGTCTGTGCTAGCATGTACCTAAAGAAGAAAAAGAGCATCTGATTGCTTTCTAAGTGTCAGACAGGAAAGCTTTTATACATTTCTGTAGCATTTATGTTCCTGAAAAGAAAGTTCTGGTATGTGTTAAGTTTGGTAAGGAACAAAAGGTTGAAAGAGCACAATTTTAGTTAATTTTAATAATTACAACTTCAGTTACAATAGGAAAACAACAGCTTTTTGCCATAGTTTTCAAAAGTGTTTTCATTAGAGTGTGATACTAGTAATATGGGAACAGCATGCAAAAATGGAGAGTGAGGAAAGAGAAAACCAAACATGACTCTTCCTGCTGACCAACACAAGTAGATGAAATGGGCAGAAAGACTTTCCAGAAGGTGTAGTGCTGGAGAAGAGCTGCTAGCAGCTGCTGAAGAGTGAGACTTGAATGGCATTTAAAAAAAAAAAAAAAAAAGATTTTAAAAAGAAATTTAACATGCCACGGCAGCAGGAGTGTCTGGATCTTCTGCCTTCTTGGTATACACAGTGATGAATTTCACTGTTTTGAACTAGAGCCTTGGATGTTTACAAATATTGTAGATAGTGTCTTTAATTATTAAATTGTAAAAAGATCTCCCTATAGATCTTTGCAGACCCCTACAGTATTATTCAAAGAATACCAAAATGAGCAAAAATGAGCAAAGGATTTCTTGGGACTCGTGCCCTAACTGAATGGTTTTTTTGGTGAAAGTTGATCTTTAATCTTGTAAAATTATACTGTGTTGCATGTAGTTTGGAGTTTTTACTTTAAAGTGAAGTCACATGTTTGTATTCACATGTGTGAAATACAGTTACCAGGATGAGGGGTTTGTATCTGGAATGCATAGAATTTGAAGAGTGAGTAGGTACAGAGTTGATAGACTTAACTGCTTCCTTCCTACTCTATGTTGTAAAGCAAAGGAGAAAGCTAGTTTGTGCCAGAAATTCCTGTGCTGTGTAAAGTATTAGTTAGTGTCCATCGGTGAGGCATGACTGTTTATCTCAAATTATGGCAATTGCAAAAAACTAATTTTTCCATTCCTAGCATCACGTGGGTATTTTTCACAGTGCTGAATCACTTCGAGTGTGTCATAGCGAGCAAAGGCTGCTCTTCAAGCACATAAAATCCTATGTTTGTGAGATTGCTACAGACTCTTGTCATAAGTAGATGATGAAGACATAGGGTTGAATTTGTCTTTTGAATAGACTTTACAGGATCAGACGTTTCTGTGAGAAAGCAAATGCAGAAAAATTTCGTTATCATTGAATTGCAATTCTAGACTAGGCAACAAATTCCTTTGAAAAAGATTTCAATCTGTGACATAGTGAAAAGGTGAATTTAAAAAAAAATCCTTTAAGTGCTATGGTCTAATTTCCTTATGAAAGGAGAAATATAATACCATGGTTTTAGGAAAATGTGTGGAAATTGTGTGTGTGTCAGGGGGATTGCACTAATGACCATGTTTGAGACTGTTTATTTCTATTGTATTGTAGAATTAATGATTTCTGGTTTTAAAGTTAACTATGCTGATCTTGTCTGTCTTCTGATAGATCGCCTGGAAATTCGTGCAGCTCGAATTCTTTTGGATAATGATCATTATGCTATGGAGAAGTTGAAGAAGAGAGTTTTGGAATACCTAGCTGTCCGACAGCTTAAAAACAACCTCAAGGGACCCATTCTTTGTTTTGTGGGGCCCCCAGGAGTCGGTAAAACTAGTGTTGGAAGATCAATTGCAAAGACTTTGGGTCGAGAATTCCACAGAATTGCTTTAGGAGGAGTCTGTGATCAATCTGATATTCGAGGCCACAGGTAACTACTATAATTGCAGTTTCCTCTTTTCTCTTGTTCTTTTTCTTCTTATTTTTTTCTGGAATTCACGGATTCTTTTCATTATGTAGCTAGTACAGATAAATTTTGCTTATTTCAAACAATGATAGTTATTAACTGATTTTTCTTGGTATTCAATGGTATTATGCAGGAGAGAATTTTAGTAATGGGAATGGATGTTTAGTGTTGAGATACAGCCTTTATTCTTCTGCTGCTGCCCTTTATTTTCATATTGGAGAATGGAATTTCTTCAGTCATTTTGGCACTTCGGAGTAAAAATCAGTGAGAAAGCTAATGCAAACTCTTAATTGTTTAATTTTTCTCCTTTTTAAGACGGCTGCAAAGATGTAGTTATACAAAATAGCCTGTGGATAGCAAAGCATTACTTTATAACCATTTGTTCCTAAAACAGGAGAAGAAACAGAGAGTGATGCTTAAAACATGCTATAGCATAGCAAGTGAGTTGCTTAGTATCTCAAACTTGTTAGTGTTCTATTTTCCATTTCAAAAGGAAGTTTACACAAGGATGCCTAAGCTGGAATATTTCAAAGGAGATTTTTTGGAGTGACTTTCCATAGAACTTTTTTTTTTTTGCTCTTATGTTTTTTCATGTACCTACTTCTTAGTCTTTTAAACCATTTGTTTATATTAGTCCATTCCCTGTTTCTTTAAATTGGAAGCCTAACAAATTAATAAGGTGGGTAACTGCCAAATATCAGCGCAGCATTCTTAGTTCCATTATACATATCTTATGCTTATTGCGTGAAGTACAGGAAATTTGGAATAATGAATTTGTAGTGTTCTAAAGATCTGTAAGACTGTGTTCTCCTCCTTCACTGTGTCTTGTTCTTATAATTCATAAACTGTATTGTTAGTCACTGTTTAATAAGTAGGAATTCTGATGTTTCAGGTTATTTACTTACGGTATGGATCCTAAAAACAATTTAAAATGTGATTTAACAACATGTTGCTATTCGAACTGAAACCACTAGAGGCTATTGAATACTAACATCATAGACGTAACTTCTCCAGAGCAGAGCAGAACCCAGGCTTCCTAACAGGAAAACCCTGTCCATGATACTGACCAGTAATTCGTACTGTTTTCCCTTTTTTGTTTGTTTTGGATTTTATGTTTTGCTTAGACCTAACAAAGAATAAAGACAGCTAAAGTTTAAAAAACTTGCAAATTCAGATGTTTGTGGCTAGCACTGTAGTATTTTTGAGGGTATTATTAAATTATTAATGCATGGTAGAAGCTAGCCACTATAGATTTCATATTAAAAATGAAATTAGCTGATGGGAAGTATTTGATAAGACAGTTTATTTTTCAGCAGCAAAGGAAAATACTAGCTAGAATTAGCAAGAGTATCATGTGGTTACTCTTCAACAAACAAGACTATAGTTTAAAAGCAAACTTTAGAGCAGTTATTATGAGGAGTCCCCCATAACAGTGTTTTTGCAAGTTTTTTTATAGGTAAAATCAAAACCAACTATTGCATACTGTGTTTTTCATTTCTGCTTAATTTTATTTTTCTGCTTGTGTGTTTCTCAGAATAAGATATAATCAAATTAAAAGTACAGCTTTTCCATAGACCTCTGTCCATAATGTCCTTTTGAATGAATAAATCCTTCAAGTTTTTCCCAGTCAAGTGAATCCATCTGGTGGCAGTCACAGAGAAGAATTACAGAGGTGGTCTAAGTGTGGGGAAGGCATAGGCTGTTGTTCTCTGAGTTTTAACCATTAAGTAGGCTGATTTTCTAATATATGTTAGGAGCCAGTTATTTTCTCCTAGAAGCTCCTTATTAGGCTTTAAGGCTTAGGTTAAGGATTCATTAAACATTGCAGAAGAATGATACTACATGTACCTACTAATGTACTGAATATTTTTAAAGTACTAAATGTAGTGGAATAATATAAAAGAAACTGTGGTTCAGTTTCACATGCAAGCGAATACTGCCTGAGATAGCATTCACTTTAGCCACTTATTACTGTTGTAAGGGAAAGAAGCAGACTGATAAATTCAGCAAGCAACATAAATATGTTAGATGGCAGCAGGGTGGGGAGTGGTCCTTCAGTAAGTGTGCTGTTCCATGTGTTGAGTAATTAGGGCAATTGGAAACGCCTAGTTTTTGCCATTTCAGTGTGGATCGTGTGCCTGCAGCTGGGGTTTGTGAATCCCTTTTTGATTGGGTGAAGAGCAGCAGCTACTGTTCTGTATTCCCAAAATGAAATCATCATCTTGGTACAAAAACAGAACTGCTTTATCAGACATCCTCCAGCTGTTGTTTGTATTTACCACTCGTCCATACCATACGTTAAAGTTTACTGGTTTGCATTTGTCGTTAACTTCTATTAAAATTAGAAAATTACAAAAACTCCAGACCACCCTGAGCTTTTTTGCCAAGCAGCTCAGTGCATTTAAGATCTCCTCAATGCTGTTATTTTGATTTATATAGGAGCTATATGATGATCTCTGTTGTGCGTGTGTGTAGATTTCTATTTTTAAAAATAGAAAAGATGTAATTGCACCATTTATTTATAGTGGTGCTGATGAGATCACCCTGAAGCTCTTTTTTCCCTCTCTTTCCTCCCTGTGAAGCACTCTTTTTTATATTACTATTGCTTTTCAGTTTTCAGAAGTTTGGATAAGTTCTGCTGGCTTAGGCCTGTGCTGAAGACTTGTTCAAGTGCATCTGGTGAGGAAGGTTGTGTTTCTTCCCCCTAGTACATATGTACTGTACCATAGTGAGGCGATGCTGGCAGTTCACAGCATAGGCCTTGTTGCACTAGAAAAAAAACCCACAAACCTCAAACAGCTTCACCTGTGAGAGAAATAGCCTTGTTATACAATGCATAGTAACATTTGTAAAGCACTTGAGTAGATGTCCTTGCAAAAAAGGACCCTGTTGTTTTGCAACTAACTTCTGAAATTTTGTTCCTATTAACTTAGAGACCTTTTCCTACCTCTACAGTTTGAAAACCACTGTAGTTAAATAAAATTTAAAACTTTTTTCTCTTTTAGAACAGTATAAAGAAAGTTACGTTTTTATCAATGATACCAGTACTGCTTTAAAGGTCCCTATTAGTACACATTCCCAGTTTACACTGAGAGAGCTGACAAGGTTAGATTTCCCATCTGCCTTTCTTGCATTTTCTAGAACACATAGCTCTGAGTGATGTGCTGTACAACTCTAGTAAAGGTACCTTTTCACTTATTTAGAAAAAAAATGTAAAGATTACTAAATTACAGATTTGTGTGACATGAGGTCTTAAAGGTTTTTTTAGTAGTTACCATGCAAGAGAGAGAACCAGGAAACTTGATCTGTACTTCCTGTTTTGAATGGAAATCAGCTGACCCTCTTTCTGGGTTTAATGCATGGAGAGAAACATTGAGAAAAGGTACATTATATCAATAAGAAATGCTAATGTGGAATATTGTTTATCCTCCTTTCAACCCAAGGTAAAATAATGAAAATAAATAATAACATCACATTCAGTGGCTACTGTTGCAAGCAGCAGTATTCAGTTTCACAAGATACAAGGCAAAAGTTAATGTCAAGCAGATAAATGGCCATATCTGCTTGTAATTTTAATATATTGTAGTGGTTTTCTATGTAAATACCTGCAGGGTCTATCTACTGAGGACTCTCTTGTTGGGAAATGAAAACAGGTTACTTACGTTTCTATTTTCAAGGTAAAATCCCATGTAGTTATTCTTTGTTGTCATACTTATGACATTTGCATTAGCATTCTTTTAGTTGCCTTGGAGATCTTAAGTCTTTGATAGTATAATAATATAGGTACTGGTCCATCTCCAGTAAGTGAAGATGTATCACAGATGTAACCTGTTACACATGGGAAGAGTGAATTGATACGTAGATATGTTATACTAAAATTTATAGTCCTAATTTCTATTTTGGGATACCTGATTGCATTGCATAAATTTAAGCATGCTTTTATTTGAAATTTAGTGCATCAATAAACATTTATTATGGAGTTAGTTTTTTTTAATTTACCTTGTCTAAAGATGATGAAAAATACCAATGAGAAGACGACAGTAGAAGAGAGGGAGAGTAAGAATAGTCAATTGTCAGGCAGTGTAAGGAAGAGCGTAATATTTCTAGCCACTGTGCACTTTTCTTATCTGATAACCCTAATTCTGTGGTGACAGAATATTTTGCAGTACTGCTTCATATTTCCAACAGTAGTTTTTTTCATTTTGATCTTTCAGTTCCTTGATGAACTCTTGGGTTGTGTAGGGAACCATTTCATGCTTTTCATAACAGTGGATCCGTTTCAGTTGGATTGTGGTTTCTATTTAAGTTTTTTATATGGTAGCTTATGACCCAAGGCTTACTTTGGACAGGGTACATTAAAAAAATATAAATTAATGATTTTTTGTCACTGCTAGAATGTTTTTCTTCTTGCTTGCTTTAGATGTCAGTTAATTTTTATATTCTTAAAATTGTATTTCTCCAATATATTGATCTCACTTGACTTGTCATAAGTTGTCTTGAGTGTATTTGCTTTTTTTCTGCTTTTTCTTCACCACAGATCTTGATGCATTGTGCTTCAGTCTACTTAGTGTATGGTTTATTTTAAAATGTTATGAAGTGTGATTGTGTACAACAGTTTAAGTCTTAGTGAAAGCTGGTGTATCTGTGAGAATCTTCCACAAGTGTAAATATGTTATTAAATATCCAAATCTACTCGAATCTAAAAGGACTGCTACTTGAAGTCTATTTCAGGTTTGTTTGAGGGGAAAAAAAAAAAATTGCAGTCTATTAATAACAGCTTTTTTTGCATCTCAAGAAAGAAAAATCTCTTCTTGTTTTCTTTGGGGTTTTTTGTTGTTTGGGGGTTTTTTTGTGCTTTTATTTAGAAAAACTCAAAAAATTTTAGAAGTTACAAGTGTGTGTGCATGGGTATAAACAAACATTTATTATTCAGAAAACCTCTTGGTACCTAACACTTACAATGCCTTGACCTGTGCTGTTGCAATTGGATAGTTCACGGAGAGAAAGTGATTATTCACAGTGCTTTCCCTTGACTACAGAAACCCAGTTTACCTTCATTTAGTTTATAAAAAAAATCTGTATCTTAAAAGTAGGTGTAACGGATATCTCAAAATTTTATAGAATTTAAAAGGATCTGATAAAACTTTGCATACATAAAAGCCCAAACATTCATTAAAAAGGTGTAATGTCTTTAAGCATGCACTTGAGAATAATGTACCAAGCAAGAAAGAAGAATGCTTAATGTTTACCCATTTATGTTATCCTATTACTGGCATAAATGGAATATTAAAAACTGTAAGGCTGCATTGTCTCTGAAGCATATAAAATTATTTACTAGTACAGTAAAAACCTTTTTATTAACAATTCCCCAGAAGCAACAACAAAACCCCCAGCAACAAACAACCAAAACCCAAAGCCACAAACAAACAAAAAAAGTAACACACACTCCCCAAAGAACCCCCAAAATTGCTACAATCATTAATTTGGTTGTGCTCGTAAATGATTCACTTCTGTGAACTTCAGCTCTGCTTCAGTCTTATAATTTTCTGATTGCATTTCATAGAGTCCTTTCATTCTTTTGACAAGGTTGACTATGTGCGCATGGAAAATGAAGTGGCATGCCAGTATAATAGCTCCCCCATGCAGATTTTTGATCTACAGTAAACGTTATATAGTGCAGTCCTCAGTGGAGAGGAATCCACTCACTGGCTGCAGAGTAAGACTACACAAAAGCAGTGAGGTGGTAAACTATTGCATGCTGTCTGCTCCAGTCTTTAGCAGTTGTCTCCTGAATATAGTAAGAGGCTAACTGAAATTTGTTACATTTCTAGCTATTTAGAAGAACTTCAAAACATTAATTTTTCCTTGGATCTAGAATTAAATACAGTAAATGCAATTTGTGCTCTCACTGGTTACATATTTCATGGAACTAACATCACTGCTGTGTGGTTTGAGTTGTTTGGGGTTTTTTTTATATTTAAAGTCTTCTCTAGTATCTTTTGAAATTACTCCCATGGTATTTTTGGTTTCTTCTTTCTAAATGTCATCCTGTTTATTTTGGACTATATTAAAACAGATCATATGTCAAAGCAGGCCTGTTCTGCATATCTGCTTTGTGAGGGTCATGAGATAGTTACTGTAATTCAGCAAGTACTTCATGTATCTCTCTCTTCTTGAGTGACCAGCATTTCACACTCTTAATTATAGTATACTGTTTAGTTATGGCACAAGCATGTTACACCAGCAATAAATGCAGCAAACAAGGGATATATATGCATGTAAACAGTAGTTGCTCTGTGCATTGGGAAAAGAAGTTTTTATACCACCTTTGCTGAATAACTTTAAACTCATAGCTTTTTTGTCCCATAGCACTGTTCTAGGTTTTTTTATTTCATGTTGAAATGACATTAAATACAATTATTTTTCATGAGTATTAATTAAAGCATGCTGTATATACAAGGAACATCAGCAGTGCAGCATATTTGGATTTTTGCCTTAATTTCTAACATGCTGTGTGAACTTTGTTCTGACGACAAAAACCCAGTATCATCATTATGAAGATAGTAATTTTAATGAGGTTCCCAAATCTGCTTCTGGTTGTTCACACAGTACAAGGATGCTTGCACTGAATTTGGTAAAATGTCTGCAAGCCATAAAGTTTGGATATGCTTTAATACATATGTTTATCTTTCCCCATGTACTTTTATTTCTTTCTTACAGGCGCACCTATGTTGGCAGTATGCCTGGCAGAATAATCAATGGACTGAAGACCGTTGGGGTTAACAATCCAGTATTCCTGTTAGATGAGGTTGATAAACTAGGGAAGAGCTTACAGGGGGATCCTGCAGCAGCCTTGCTGGAGGTAAGAGATGTTAAATTACAAGCATGGTTTCATTTGTAATTAAAAGAATTGAAATACTGGACTCGGAAAGGAAAAATCATTGGACAGAAGATAGCATGGCAGTGTGAGCTTTTCAATTCAAATACCAGGTGCTATGTTTTGACATAGTTGGATTTCTATCAATTACTTGTGCACAATGCAGATGCTGTTACATAGTATGCTAAATAAGGCATCTGTAATCTCGGTGATCTCTACGTAAACACAAGGATCTATTTTGTGCTGTTTTTTAAATATAAAGAATATTCAAGCCTTAAACATCACTTATTTGAGGGACTTCAAGACATTGATTATTTTATGACCGAATGCTATTATCTGTAAGAAAGAATTGTAGATCAGCCAGACATTAGCTGGACATTCCAAGTTTTCCCATCCTTGGAACAACTGTAATATATTTTTGAAGCATTTGGTGGTACAAGCTTATATTGGATCTAGGCATTTTACCTTGCGCATAATATGGACTAGCTACATGTTCTTTTAGCAGTGTTTTTATAATTAGTGTTGTCATTAACTTTCTGAACTTAATTTTTTCATTTAAGCCACAGATTCCCCATTCTGTGACTGATTATGATGTGGCAAGTGTTTGCTTTCCATAAGAGTCATCTCTTAAGTGTGCTTTTCCTGAAATTCTTGGAGTCAGACCAAGATATAAATGAATCTAATTCTGAAGTATGTGGTGTAATTATTTTATCACAAAGAGTTTAGAGGTGTTTAAGTTGACTTCCTGAAGACAAGAAGTTAAATCTAGGAGATATGAGTAATGACTGTTGAATGAGATACTGTTGGAATATTTTGTAAATCATTCAACTGTTGAGATGTTATTAACTAGGTTAGTTGTTGGGATTTCGGGAGTCTAAAAGTTGAGCGATGATGAAAAATATGAATTGAGACCTAGGCTTTGCAGCCTTCAAGTACCAGAGGAGTCCATAGCAGAGAGGAGTAATAAGTTAGTTTCTGTCATCTTTTTCCCTGGAGTATGAAACACAGTTATATCCCAGAACAATTCCTTCTTCCGCTGATGTGCTTATTCAACGGTTTTATTCTAGCAGTTTGCTGGAGAAAAAGGAGTGTTTCCTCAGGTATGGGGAAGAGACAAAGCATTGCCCTTCCCCACCATCATAGTGCAGAAGGCTGTGTGTGTCATCCTCTGCTAGCATTGATAATGAGGAAAGGGGGGAATGAGGAAAGTAATGGCACAGCAGGCCTGGGCTAGGATGAAATGCCTGAGGCTGTCCAGAGCAGATGGAGCACTAGGGCACTTAATGGCTTTGGTATTGCACACATTTAGAATTTCCTCATACTGCTGTAGTTTTACACCATCTACCTCTCTTGCATTCTCTCTAGCTGCAGGGGCTACTACCCTGTCATTGTTTCAGCTTAACTGCTTCTGCGATTGTTCTTTGCTTTTTTCAGTCAAAAGGAGCTGGGTTAGTGAAAGATACTTACCCAGATTTTTTTAAGCTACCCTGGCTCAGTTGCATTGAAATGATTTACGACATAATCCTAAAAGCATCTCAGTTACCAGATTTAAGGTATAGTAACTTCTGTAACTTGGTGGTTGTAGGTGGGGATGAAAGTGGTTCTGGTAATATTTGTCTACAGAGTCATTCTAATGACTCTTTTTGACTGACAGTGCTTAACACAGTGATTTGAATATGAAAAATACTACTTAAGTTGAGGTGTCATGAGCTCATCTGTATGCTGTGTGACTGCGAATGAAATGTCAATCAACATTTGTAGAATGTCATTATATCCTTCCTGCTGGATAGTGTAAAATTACTGTTTTGACAAGGCTAACTAGTTCTTTGGAAATCAGCATATGAATAGGATATGGTTTGAGAGCTGTGTTTTGATATTTGCATGATAACATGAACTAGTAATAATTTAAATGTGCTAGAAAATACTGTGGCTTCACTTTTTTTAGCTTTTAAAAATGACAGTTATGCTCCTTTACCTGTGTATTTCTCAAGTGTGTAATAGACATTTCTAAGGTGCATGGAAAGCCTTTAAGTGCAAGGAAAACAGCCAGAGGAATGTTACAAATATTCAAATGTATTCTCTTTGTACTTTTCACATGTAGGTTTTTATTTACTCTTTGTTACTGGTAATGAGCTCTGTTTCTGAGTTTGCTGATACTTCTGCTGTGGTTCTCCTTTAGATATTGAACTAAGCTGGATTAAATCTAGTCAATGCATGGATAAAACATACCTGAAAATCAAATGTTGTTAGCTGGCTGACATTTTTGAGTATTGTGTTTGCTACGCAGTCAAAATTAGTAATGAAGCAATGATTTGCATTTCTTGGAAAGAGAATAACTTTTTGAAAGTATTCCAATAATGAAACCAGATCTGTATGTTAAGATTGTTAATTTTATTCTTTTAATTTTTTTTTCCATTCCATGTCTTGCAGTAGAGAATCAGCCTTTCTGTTCTATTATGTCAAGTGTGAGGGCAAATGAAATTAATTTATTTTTAAATTATTTGTATTTGAATTTTTGATACTTTATTGCTGCTTCGGTATGTTTTGTTTTCCATATTTTAAAACCACATTCTCAGTGATACTCAACACAGCTCCTGCCATGGGTTATTCCAGCTGAGGCTTGTCAAGTTAGCTTCAAACTATCTGCTTGGGTAGCAGTCTTTGTGTAAGTCATTGCTAATTGACCATTAGTTGCATCTGGAGAAGTAACTGCTCTATTAACCATGTCTGGGCTGCTCCCATGTGAGGTCTCTATATCCCTCTACTGCTGTCTATAAAGAACCTGAAGCAGGTGCTTTACCTCTTCTAATGGAGAGCTCATGCCTGGACACAACAGCTTAATTTTCATCTGCTTTTTGTGGTTTGCACTGTTGAAAAGTCCATCTGGATGAGCAAAGGTGGCTATTATGTAGGAGAACAAACAACACTAAGTGGTCACCTAACTGGCACATTTGTTTATCAGATGTCTGCTTCTTGTTTAGTAAGTGCCATCATTAACTATAAAAGGCACATCCTTTTTTCCTTAATATGTAGGTGTGTTAAATTCTTACTGACTGTCTACAATGGGACATATTCAAGAAGAAAATTGCCATAATGTGTAAGCTTGGAAGCAAAGCTTGATGTTTTATAAATGCCAGATACGTGCTTAGTTCTAGTGCTTCTGCAGAGTTGTTGCTTAAGCAAAACAGAATGTCTTCCTATTTCCAGTTACTGTTCATCAACAAGGGAATGTTTTAGTCTAAATTTAGCTGACCTCTGTTTTAAAACAGAAGAAAACAGAAATGGAATCAAGTCCCTGATAGTGAGTATTTGTATGCAGGGAAGTTAGACCAGGAGCATAGCCAGGCAATAAAATGTTAATGGAACTTATTCTGGATTTTGTGATAATAAAAAACTGCTACAGAGAAGCCTTTGTATGCATGTGAGCTGTCAGCCATAAATTAACCAAGATGTTTTGTTCACTGAATGTTCTTTTTGTACTTAATAATTAGTTGAATATTTTTGAAAAACCCTAGAACTTGGAACGTTAGCACAGATACCTAGCCAAAGAACAGATCTATTTTTTGGCAAATCTGTTTTAAATGCATAGACGTGATACTGTTTTATGTCTTATTCTAAGAAATAGCTACCATGACAAAGAATTATTAGTCCAGAGAACCTCTAGACCTTGTAGAAAATCTCAGCTAACTCACATTTTTTAGATACAAGCAAAGCTGGTTTTGATTTTAGTTTCCTTTACCTTTGTTTGGATAGTATTGTTTGTGCATGAGTACGGCAGCAATATTTTGTGTATCTTTATAAATAATATTAAATCACTGGCTTAGTGCTTAGTAGGATTCATAAGGATTTCTAATTGCAGACTAGAAGGCGAAAAAGATAAATGTGTAGATAAATGTTATAAAAAAACCCCAATGTAGTCTGTTGAGATACATTTTCAACATCTTTGGAAGTAGCTGCAAATGCTTCAGCTAATAGACTGGAATTTTCTGGAAATACTGTGATATTCATGTAGAAGTTGTATTAGAATTTGCTGTTTAAATCAGTTTTTAAAAGTTTGCAATCATGGAATTTGAATGGGAAAATAATATTTAGTATAGATCTTCTTTATTTGAAGACAGTTTGTAGATGCTGTGCTTGGGATACATACCTGTTGTTGTGGCCCCCTCCATACATGATGGGGCTAGATGGTAGGACTAGTTGAGGTAAGAGACATCTAAAACTCTGCTTGAATTACGCATCAGTGTACTTGGCTAGTTGGGAGTAAATGATCAGCAGCTGTCAGCTGAAGAAGGTAAGAAAAAAAGCTTTCGAGTTGCTTAGAGCCAGTGAACAGTAGCATTCGCTGAGTTCCAACCTTGGTTTTAGAGTTTAGGCATGTGCTTCAATATGTTTGAAGATTTCACTATTAAGATGATTGTATAACTTGTATTTTATTACAGTTGCAATACATTTCCAAGTACTAGTCTTAAATCTGTGCTTCAAAATAAAATCAGGAAATGTTCTGTTTTTAAAAAGGATTCTGTTGTGTTTCTGGCATTCTGTAAAAAAAGTATTGTACTATAGTTTGTTGTGATCATAAATCATTTCTGATCTAAGTATTTTAACTTTTCAAAGACTGAACAGAATTTTAAAAATAATGAAAATTCAGAACAGTTTCTTTCTGAACCAGCTAAGTGCTCAAGTTAATTTTTTTTAGAATAATCAACACTGTTCTTGGCTATAAGTCAAGTTGCTAAGACAAGGGTTGCATTCATTTGGGTATAGGCAGATAAATTATTTTGACAGTAGTGTGCTGTTTCTCAGGAGATGCCCAGGTCCCATTATTTGTAGCATGAGAATTATTCACGTCAGTGTAGCATTGAAAATTCATCATTTGGGAAGGAAAAGTGTGGCAGTACTTAAAGGGGGGTGGCATGAAAGTGATTCATAGGTGATGATAACAGAAGCCAAGTGTAGATTGCTGTATACAATGAACTTCCAATTTTCAGCACTGTTGAAAAAACTGTGAGACAGCACCTTAGTACACTCGTGATCCACATACAATATTTATCATCTAATGCAGAAAAACAGCTTATTCAGGTAACAGCTTAAATCTAGGCAAGTGTTGCACTAACACACGTAAGTTATACTAAAAGCAGTGGGAAGACCACACTTACTATGTGGACAAGTTTGAGAAGCGGACCAGTGTGAACCTCATGAGGTTCAACAAGGCCAAGCACAAGGTCTTGCACCTGGGTCAGGACAATCCTCGGTATCAATACAGGCTGGGGAATGAAGGGATTGAGAGCAGTGCTGTGGAGAAGGTCTTGGGGGAACTGGTAGATTAAAAGGTTGACACAAGCTGGCAATGTGTGCTTGCAGCCCAGTAGGCCAACACTGTCCTAAGCCGTATCAAAAGCAGCATGGCCAGCAAGTTGAGGGAGGTGGTTCTCCACTCCACTCTGGTGAGTCCCTGCCTGCAGTGCTGTGTCCAGCTCTGTGGATTTCTTAGCACAAGAACGACATGGACCTGTTTGAGTGGGCCCAGAGGAGGCCACAAAAATGATCAGATGTCTGGAACCCCTCTGCTGTGAGGAATGGCTGAGAGAGTTGAGGTTGTGCAGCCTAGAGATGAGGTGGCTTTGAGGAGACCTTACTGCAACTTTTCAGTACTTAAAGGGGGCCTATAAGAGCAGTGGGGACAGATTTTTAGCAGGGCCTATTGTGACAGGACAAAAGGTTTTAAACTAAAAGAGGGTAGATTTAGACTAGATATGAGGAAAAAAAATTTTAGGATGAGGGTGGTGAAACACTGGCAGGAGTTGCCCTGGGAGGTGATAGTAGCCCCATCTCTGGAAACATTTAAGGTCAGGTTGGAGATGCCTCTGAGCAACCTGGTCTATTTAAAGAAGTGCCTGCTTATGGCAGGGGGGCTGGACCTTTAAAGGTCCCTTCTTTACGGTGAGGAAAAAAGAAAAATATGTAGCCTGTGTTAGGAAAACCAGGACTCGCCTAGACTCCAGACTAACATGGGATGTGGATGTCATGGGCAATAAGGAGTGCTTCTACTACTACATTAGTAGTAAAAGACTGCACAAAGCTGAGTGAATGGGGCAGGTGATAGAGTGACAGCAGATAAGACAGATAATCTTATGTTCTCACTCTTGGTTTTCAGAGTGAGATCTCTCAGATTGGTGTGCTTAAGAGTAAGAAGTGCTATCAGCAGCAGATGAGGTTTGGAGTCAGGGATTACTTGAGACAATTCTACTCATACAAGTCCATGGGACCACATGGGTTGCTTTTCCAGAGGTGCTGAGAGTCCTTGAAAGGCCACTCTCTACCATCTGTGAAAGGTCATGGAGATAGCTTACAGGAGGTATTTGACAGTTGGGAAAATGCTGCGGCCATCTTCAGGAAAGGGTAAAATAAAATAATGGGGAAATAACTGTTTCTTTGCATGTGATATGGAATGTATTTACAGAGTGAGGCAGTAGTAATGTTTTGAACATACTTTATGATTGTAAAGTCAAATTTGACAGATCCAAAGGTAGTATAATAAAAATGGTCATATTTTATTTTCTACAAATTGAGCAACTGTATCAATTTTGTGTTCGCTCTTCTTAAGGTCTTGGATCCAGAACAAAATCACAGCTTCACTGATCACTACTTAAACGTAGCCTTTGATCTGTCCCAAGTCCTTTTTATAGCTACAGCCAACACTACGGCTACTATCCCACCTGCTCTGCTGGACAGAATGGAAATTATTCAAGTTCCAGGTAACACTACAGTGTTTTCATTAAAGTGACTCTTGCAAGTCCATAAACAATGTTGGAGTGTTTTTCCTGCAATGAAAAGCAGTTCCCAAGGTAAGCCTGCCCAGAATCTAGAATGAATGTCTGGAATTGTTAAATGAGCCTAGACAGGCTGCCTCTGTCACGAAATGAAATCTAGCACTGCACTTGGGAAAATTCAGTTCCAGGTATATGGAGTCCAGGTGAGGCCTGGCTTTCCTAACACAGTCTACATTGATACGTTCTGCAATAATATTTTCACTAATGGATGTGTTTCTGTTCTAACTGGCTGTTGGCTGATACATCTTAAGATTACAGTGAGGAAATGGGTGTTTGAGAGACTAAAATTCTATTATTCTTGTTCACATGAAGTTATGAATAACCACAAAGTATCATACCAACAGCCTTTCAAATCGTAGCTGGGGTTTTTTTGTTAATTCAACCAGATACAATTATAAATGCTAAGAAAATTTATTCTATTGTAGCATATAAGCAGAAAAGATTAGTAAACATCTGCTTTTGCAGGATACACACAAGAAGAAAAAATTGAGATTGCACATAGACACTTGATTCCTAAACAGCTTGAACAACATGGCCTGACTCCACAGCAAATACAGATTCCACAAGTAACCACTTTGGACATAATTACCAGGTAAATCTGCTATTCATTGCTTTAAGATAAATAACTTTTTCTGGTAACTTGTAAATCATTTATAAAGTGATAACACAAAACATTTAAGATCTGTTGTCCTTAACAGCTTCAGAAGTTCAACGGCTGGTAATTTATGGAATTGCTCTTTTCTGAGCTCTGTCTGGCTCTGCTGTCTAAACCAAATCATCATTCCTTCTCTAGAGAGTTCCTTGTTTTGGCGCTCTGTGTGGCTCACAATCAGTTGTGTTGACACAATTGGCGTAACAGTAAACAGAAACACTTGAAGCTAGTGTTGCTGTAGTGTTCAGTGTGTGAAGCTGTGGTCTTGGCAGCAGACAACCTATTATAAAGAATTAAGCTTTATTCCTGTCCTTTTCATAGAAAAAATGGAAATTACCATTTTGTTTCTTGTGACTTGATGGGCCACATTTGTCTGAAAATTTGAATTAGGTTAAAAAAAATAAAATGTGTCTTTTTAAAAGTAGCTTGTGTTAATTAGAACTACTTTTTTTTTTGGACATGACAACAAAGGTATTGATCAGAACATCTTTTGGACTTAATTAGCTCCTTTCCAATGGTAAAAAAAAAAAGTGTCAATATTCAATTAATTAAAAGTATTTTATGACCAGAAATGTCAATTTGGAATTTAGTGAGTGTTACTGTCTGGTGTTTCTTTTTAATTCATAGACTAAAAGAAAATGCTCTTAGTTTCTCAACTTTCAGTGAACTATGTTCTTCCTCTAAATTTTTTGTGTGTCTGATAAGAGCTCAGTGCTTTGGAGCATTGTTTAGCCTTTCATTAGAATCGGACACCAGGTGTTAGTCATGTCGTCTTCCCACTCAGTAGTTTGTCTTTGCAATTTTATCAGCAAACCACAATTATTTTGATAAAAGCACATGACATTTTTCTCCTGTTTATTACAGTAGCCCAAGATCTCACTGCTTTTCACATCTCATTTTATTTGGATGTATTTTTTAAAAAGTGTTTACATTCAAAAGAAATCTCTCTTACAAAGAAAATCCACCAGTAAAACAACTGTCTCTATGCTAGATACACTAGAGAAGCAGGAGTCCGCTCTCTGGATCGGAAGCTGGGAGCAATTTGCAGAGCAGTGGCAGTGAAAGTGGCGGAAGGACAGCACAAAGAAACAAAGCCAGATCGTGCTGAAGTGGGTGAAGGAGATGGTGTGTATCTTTGCATGTTTTATTAAAAAGGAAACTTCTAAGGTAGTCATTAGAAAGCTGATTCATCAACTGTTTCTCCTTTTTTATGCTTCTTTAAAGGGCTCTGTTTTTAAAAGCTTTGCACATAGAGTGACATTAGCTGTTGTTCAAGTAGAGCTGAATTATGGGTTGGGACATAAATAGAGTAATTTCAGCCTGTCAGGCTGGTGATTGAGAAGGGCAATGGATCTGTGTCATATCTTAGGTTTGCACTTACGCTGTGTGTATCTTTTTGTCTTCCTAGGCTTTTTTTATGCAAAACTTCCACCTTTTTTTTTTCTTTTTAATTAAAATACTAAGCATGGCTATAGTTATTCTATTTAAAGAGGTTCTTTACCTGTGCTGTGCATGTTCTACCACCTCAAAACTCAGATCTGGTTGTTTAAAATAAATGTCTGCCTGAAGAACTTTGAAATCGGAAAAATTTAGGAGGCTCTTTCTGTTTGCCCTTTAAGACTGCACTTATTCTAAGTCTTGGAGCTTTGGTAACTTGTTAACTTTACTAAGTCTGTTGTTGTTTCCCGTGTATACAAACAGTAGGGAATACAAATAAGGAGACTTGTTATCTTTAAAATTTCCTTTAAAGTGCCCTCCCTTTTCAGAGGGTAAATTCTGGGGGTGGAAATATAACTGATATTTGTACAAACAGTGGTACTAATTAGAAGAGTATACAAAGAAGAGTATTACATGTAGTTAAAGCTTTTGTAATTTGTCTCTGGAAATTGGTTCTTCAGCTTTACCTTGCCTTTTTTTCCTAATTCAGTATTTCCCTTATGAGTGTTTGGCTTAAAGAAAGCAAACTCTCATAGTAGCAGTGGCTGTGAATGCATGAATGACTCTGCAGTTTTAATTTTCCCATCTACTTTAAAAGGAAGACCTTTTAAGACATATTTACTAATGCTTTCCGTTTATATTATGTGCACTTTTTCTACCTTTTCTTCTTCATGCTGGATTTTGTGAAGTCAGACACTGAGTTTGATATATTTGTGATACCTGAACTTGCTCTTGAACCTGAATGCTGAGCCTTTGAGCTGTGACGGCCAGGCTTATTAGCATCAAGCTAGTACACATCCAGCCTGGATGTGTTCAAATCTAGGTTGAATGCGGTCTTGAGCAACCTGGTCTAATGGGAGGTGTCCCTGTCATGGCAGAGGGGTTGGAACTAAATGATCTTTAAGGTCCTTTCCAACCCAAACCATTCTGTGATTCTGTATGATTCTATGAACATCAGGTGGTTTTGTTACTGCTGCTTTTTTGACAGTAATTTTGATAAGTCATACTTTTTAAAGTATTTTTTTTGCACTGAATGGTACCTCTGTCTACAATGTTCTTGAAAAGGTCTGATGTGATTGAGGAATAAGAAAAAGCGTTGTTCTGATCTGCACGCCTTCTGACAAACAAAAAGTAGGTTCAGAGCACAACTCCTGATCTTATATGAGGAAACGTTTTACTAATACAGCAAAGAACAAAAACTAGCTGTCTTAAACATCTCAATCCAGTGAGAGAGATATTTACAATGTTAAAATTAGCACTGTACTTGCAACTTAGGTATTTACACTGTTGAAATTAGTGCTGGATTTGCAACTTACCAAAGTTAAGTGAGAACAAGCTAAGTGCTTCAAAAGAGGGCAAAATGGTAGCATTTTTGGTTGACGCACAACTTGGCATAAGCCCAGAAGAAATGAGCTGTGAAGAGTTGCTTTTGTTCTTCTGGAATTGAAACTGTTCGTAAGAAAAAACTGTATTGATAAAAGGGAGCCCAGGGGACAGGTGGTTCTGTAGTTAAACGTTGGTGTTGTGAAGGCATGCGTAGAATGGTGAAGTCTGCAAAATGTGTTTTATTTTGTACTAATACTGTGCATGTATCTTGCTGTATTTTTAGCAGAATGCGTCATTTGTTGTGATTATATGAGAGCAGGATACTTCTAAAAAGTATTTTTGTTTAGTTTTCATGCAATCTGTTGGAAACAACCAAGTATTAAGAAAACCCTCAGAAGTAGCCCCAAATACTTGCAAATTGATCCAAATAATGGGATTTGTAGCCTAAATTTATTTCTTTTGGATTTTTTTTTCCTCTTGATTAGTGGACATTTGTGCAATTGTGCATAGTGATGATGAATTTTTATTTCATATAATGAGTGACTCCGGAAGAATAGTTAATCAAGTTGTTGTCCCTTAATAGTTTCATTTAGAATTATTTATTCATTTTTTTTCTTTATAAAAAGACATTTTTGCTTTACACATTTATCAGTTCCTGATGTGGGACTGAGTCTCTACAGTTAGGGCATTCGTATGCAATAAGTTGTGAATATTAGAGAGCAAGCTACAGGCTTGCCCTGTATTCTACCTTCCTAAAGCATAATTTTTACATGATTCGTAGCATATCAGGAATGGTAACATGATGCCTGTTGCGTTTATTCAGATGAGTGCCCTCTGACTTGTGGATTTGTAATAAAACTTGAAAGATATTAGGTGGTAGAGCCACAAAATTTCCATCATTATATTGATTAAAACAGATTATTAACTCAAAGTGGAGCATCTATTTTCAAGGCTTTGTGAACATCAGGCTTTGGATGCTGTTTGATAGTAGATTCTAAAACTGGGGGATATCTGTCATAGCAGAACTGATGCTAGGAGATACTCTGTCAAGCTGTGTTTAGCGCTTTCCAAAAATGCCTGACTGAAATACACTGGCAGCTTTGTATTGCCTCTCTTGCTCCTCTGACTCCTGAGCTTTATGATGAAGTTGGCAAGTTGAGGAGTGTTAGCTTGTGTCAGTTGTTGAATTTGTACAGTGGACTTCAGCAGAAGCAAATGGAGTCATTTTTCAGTCCTCTCCAGGGAGTCACCCTTGTGTACAGTAACACTATCTGATACTTTACTGAAATACTATCTAAGATTTATGAGACATTCATCTAGTCTTTGACACTAGAAGAAATTCTAGGAGTCACAAAAATATGTGAAACTCTCCTTCCTATTTTAGTGCAACTGTCTTGAGAATACAATGCAGCAGCTGTGCACTAAGACACCGTATCATGATACAACAGTGGAAACCCCTAGTGAAAAGTTATTTATCTAATATAGACTTGGAAGAAGGATTAGGGCAGGTAATATTCAATAACTATTGAAAAACAAACAAACAAAGCTAACTAAATGAGCATTCTATCTATGTTGAAACCAAGGATTTAAAAATACTTAAACATTTCCATAACCCTGTAATACAGTACAGTTTGGTTTATTCCTTGTGGATAAAACAACACTTGTTTTAGAGTTTAAATGCAAGTTTGACTGAAGTAGTTAATGTGAACTGAAACTCTCCCTCCCTCAGCTTGGACATAATGCATTTTAGTCAAAAAAACATTATGCATGAGCGTGGGGGGGGTTGCCTGCTTTTAATATGTATAAAGGCCTTAGTATAGCTGGGCTGACATCTCTGCTCTTGCAAAAAGTGACCTGTTCTATGCTGTAGCCAAAACTCAGTACAGGATCTCCTGTAACACTGGGAAATGAGTTTGTGAAATCTGATCGTCATAAATCCCACAGTGGTATGACTGTAGGCTCTCAAGTTTGAGCTCAGCTGTGCTGGCATTAGTATACTTATCAGCTCTGCAGACTGTAATATGTGGTTCTTTCTAAAAATTGTTTGGAATGTCTTTTCTGTTATAGGCCAAAGAAGCATAGATGTTATGAAAAATTGGGTTTGTGTAAAAACTATTTTTTACCATGTTTATTTATCTAAATAGTCTTGCATGAAACCCTCAAATTCAAGTGCTTCAAGTGCATATTGTCATTCTAGGTGAGAGTTGAGAGAACACAACTATTTTGTGAAAAGAGAAATTTTCTGACCCTGCGGGGGGAAAAATGTACATAACATTAAATTTAAATATGCAAGTGTTAGTAGGATGGGGGTCCCAGGAAGGAGTTCCTTTCCAAAAGAAAATCTTTTGGAAGTAATACTTTCCAAGTACGTAGTGCATAAGAAAATGGAAAGTTGCTCTGTTAGACTTGGTTTTGAGTGTGGACTGTTGTCAACAAGGGCAATCTCATCCTTTCCTTCCTAAATGTAGTTCTGTGGAGTTTGTTAGTAATTTGTTAGTTCAGAGTGGCTAAAAGAATTCTGAGTCTGTGTTGCATGCTGCTGAAGCATCTGATAGTAAATGAGCTGAGAAAAAAGGGACATTCAGTTTTCCCCTTTAACTGCTCACAGACATGAAACCTTTTCTTTCATTCTTACGTTTGTTCTTATACTGCTTCATTGCAAGTCAGCAAATCAGAATGTGATGTGTTAAAAGCAGTTTAAAAATTTTACGTTTCTCATATATTATTCCATCTTGTCTAGTAAGTATGTCTAGAAATCTTCAGGTTTAAGGCTTACTAGTGTTCCTAGTGCTTAATTTAAATATGTTTTATGAGGAGCTGAGAAATTGCTACGTATTGAGAAAGGTTTAGGCTCTTCTATTCACTTAATTCCATTATACCACTAGAATTTTTGAATATTTGTGCCATGGAATTCCTTTTTAACTTAAATCCTGGATTACATGTAGTAGTTCACTGTAAATATGTTTTCTTATGAGTCTGTTTTCTTACAAATATCATATTTACATCCAAGATTTTGTTTTGGGAACTTGCAAAGACAGATTCCTGAGGAACATTGTTGTGATCTTTGAGTAGCTGCAGATTCTGCTCTGAAAAATGTTACAAACTTAATCCTTTTCATTAGTTGAGGGTTTTTTTGTGGATTTGTTTTTATTTTGGGGGGGGGGGGGTGTTTGTTGGTTTAGTTTTTCCAATTTTTAAATGTTAGAACAATTTAGTACTAACTGCTTATTTTGTTTAAGCAGTAAATTATATTTTGGAACATCGCTGTATGCTTTTATACAAAACCAGATTATGTCAGAATTTAGGTTAACATTTTATGAAGAAGTCTGGAGTTTGTCATTATAGTTTATAAAACGGTGTCCGCTATTTAGATTATATAAACTCAAAAGAAGCATTTCTGATTGTTTTAATAGGGCAGGTGGCCTCAAAAATTACATACTGATTTATTTACGAGAAGTCTGTCTCCTTCAACTGTATACGTAGATCTCATTGAAATAAGAGCAAGCAAAAATGGAAAATTGTGTATGTTGAGTGGTAAAATCTCGATGGTAGAACAAAAGTAGTTGTTTTTAAACTCAGTTTTGTTCTAAAATCTGAATTGTCATATCAAATTACTCAGATTGTGAAGATCCATAGTGTTCAAGTTGCAGTCGTAGTATGTAGGGTTATGTTTCCTAGACTTGACAGTGTTTATGTATTTGAATTTATTAGGTACAGAAATAGTAGCTCAACAAAAATATAGAGACATGCTGAAATAGGAGAGTTGTCTCTCTAAGGCAGTGCTTACAGTAAAGGAGTAGGATTTATGCACGGAGCAGTGAGTTGTACAATGGAAAGATTAGTGGCTGCCAGATAACAACTATTAGATTTGAGTCCTGAAGGAAAGCTGAGTTGGTGGTGTTATGGTAATAGTGATGTAGAATGTTTACCTTGATACTCTATGAAGGCTTTAGTGAGAATTGCACTGAAACAAAATTAACTGTAAAAAGGCCTTTATGTATCAGGATTAATAAGGGGATAGATATTCTCTCTTCATCCATTCTGAGAATTACTTTTGCATCACAGAACACCTCTTAATGTTGTATTAAATAGATGAGATCAGTGTTTCGTGTTTTTCTATAATAGTTTAAATTCCTGGATCTTCAATTACTGTGCATGTAGTAATGTACAAAGGAAGACAGTTTCTTTGTTGATAGCAAAAAAAGAATTCAAAGAAAGGAAGCAACAGGGGTAATTTCCCAAAATATGTTAATGAAGAAATATCTTCCCTGTATGGTATGTGTACAGTGCATTAATGACAGCATCAGGGGCAGGGAGGCACTGCCATAAAACTGCCCCAGAACCTTAGAAACATCTGGATTATTCAAGTATTTTTCATTTCTCTGAATCACGTTTCACTAAAATATTGCTTGAGAAAGTGGTAATGAGCCTTTTGCATCTGGATCAGATCTGTGGGGAAATGACTCCCTGCTTATATTCTTCTTCTGTATACAGTCGCTTAAGTAAATGTGCAGTGTGGGCTTAGTGCAAATGATGCTCAAGTTCTTGAGCTTATTCATGGCAACCAACAGGCTGTGTAGTCTGATTTAAAAGAATTTTGAAGCTTTGATATTATATGGTCCCCGTTACAGTTCACTTTTGTATAGAAAATACATTTGTAGAGAAAACAAAAAATTTAAGGAAATTGTGCTAAGGAAATAATTGTATAGATAAGAAAAAAAATGATACTATAAATGGAGGAAGGAAAGAGCACACTTTTGAATCCATAACTATTGCTTTAATTATGTGGTC
The DNA here is from genome assembly GCA_033439905.1 of Ceryle rudis. NCBI lineage: Eukaryota > Metazoa > Chordata > Aves > Coraciiformes > Cerylidae > Ceryle > Ceryle rudis. The sequence goes on along the minus strand of JAAGNO010003277.1, from coordinate 22,101 downwards.
CCTTCTTAATGACCTTTGAGTATATTGCATTCAAAAGTGGCTAGCTAATTGAGTTTTATCTGAAGAGTATATCTCTTATGAGTATATCACACCTGTAGGTATCTCTGAAAATTACTAATAATTTGATCTTTAAGAAATTTTTGCTGCTATTGGTTATTGGTCAAGAGACCTTAAAAATATCTCAACCAACAAATAAAAGAGTAGAGCTGTGTGTAAGTATATTTCAAGACAGAAGCCAAAGATGAAGTTGTTACAATTCAGTTGAGGGGTTTCTACTGAGCAAGGACTGTATATGTGGTGTTCTGAACTGGCTGTTGAACAAACGAGGGACGCCAATTTTGTGAATTAAGCAACCTGATGTAGTGGAACGTCTCCCTGCCTATGGCAGGGGGTTGGGCTAGATTATCTTTAAAGGTCCCTTCCAACCCAAATCATTCTATGATTGAGTAAACCCATAATAGCCATGAGAGGCAAAAAAAGACAAAAGTAAAATCTGTAATGTCAGAATAAATGTTGCATAGGCTATGATAAAGGTGGGCTATGCTGTGCTGGGGTGGTGCTTCCATCTAACAGCATGGAGGGAGGTGACACATCAGGCTTAATGAGTTAGGCTTCCAGTGGAGCTGCTTTCTGTGTCATCTGCATGTAGTTATCTTCTGTACCTGGTCAGCTGGTGTTGAGGGTATGTGTGCAAGGAACAGGGTTTGGAGAGAGGAAGGCAGAGTTACAGAGCAGTAAGTTACGCTGTCCTTGTGGATGCTGTGAAATGAGATGTCATTGAATGCAGTGCAGGCTAACTATAGGTAATGCAGCCATGTGGCAAAGCAATGTATGTAAATCTGGTCAACATGCTCCTGTTGTATTTGATGGAACTTAATTATTAGTGTCGGAAGTTAAGCATTTAAATCCTTGCAGAAAGAGACCACAGAAAGCAAAGTTGTAAACACAAGTAGAAAGATCAGTGGTTACTGAACTTTCAGTATTTCCCCATTCAGTTCCATATTCTATATTACACTACATTAAACATGATCATCTCCTACAAATACTGGGTTTATGCAAAAATCTGATGAAAAGTGCAGTCCAAATGAACTTCATGTGTTTTGCTATTTGACCTAGTTGAAAATGCATTTGAGTACATCTGAGTGCTCTAGATTAATATCATTGCTGAACAGTTAGAACATGTTCAGGCTTAATAATTAAATTTGGTGCCATATTATCTTTAATTTGACAAATTTTTTGTGAAAGATGGTTTAAGTACATTTTTATGAACTTTCTTAGTATTTCTTTGAATATTTTCTTTTTATCTGTTGTGATTTTTTTTTTTTTTAATTCCTGTGTCAAAAAAGATTGCTATAAATCCTAAGTTAGATTTTCTTCTCTTAGACTGCAAAGAGCATATCACAGAAGATGCAAAACCAGAATCCATCAGTGACACAGCTGACCTGGCTCTGCCACCTGAAATGCCGATTTTAATTGATTTTCATGCTTTAAAAGACATCCTGGGGCCACCCATGTATGAAATGGAGGTAACACCCTCATTTATTTCTCTGACTGCTGTTTCTGTCTGGTTTGAACAGTTGTCTATTTTATTGCTATTGAGTTTATACAATACTAACATTTTTCAAAAGTGTATTCATAACTGAATTGTGTTTCTTTGTATTCCACCAAGTGTTTTTTCACCTAAAGTAGGTTTGGTTTTGTTTTAATTCAGGGTACATAAATAGCATAATGAAATGACTTTCTATTAGCAAAGATGCCTGCAGCAGTTCTTAAAGAGTGTGTGGTGTTTTTTCAGTTTGTAACAACTTTGGTTTTGTTTGGGGGATGTTTGGTGGTCTTGGGAAGGAAGCCAAAAGTAGAACCCAGGACTCCTGGCAGCTGTGTTAAGGACTGTCCCACATACCTCCCTAAAGCCAGTCAGCATTTTTGGATATTAAAACCACTTCAGTTTGCACCAGAATTTCTCAGACATTCTTTAGATTAATGTAACCCTTAAGTGTTAAAAATGTTTTATGATCAGCCAGGCACCTCCAGCTTCCTAGTATCAGCTGTGTTGCTCACTAGGCATATTCCAGGATTTTTTATTTCGCTTACTTGCATTTTGTTACATTCTGTGAAAATACCATCACTTAAAGTAGTTTATTAGTTTAGGATTCTCTTTTCACTGTTTACATTGCAGTTACTCTCTGCTTTACTTCCTGTCCAGCTGAACTGACCAAGTGTAGTAGTATATATAACACTATGACAGGAAACCAGTTGCTGATGAAACGATAAATGTTTCTGTCTTTATCCTGGGGAAAAGATCAGTAAACCAGTAAGATATGGAGAAAATAGAAATGAAGGGAAAACTTCCAGAAAAGAATTCAAACATTTAAGAACTTTCCTGTGATAATTATCTCTTAGATGGGAGAACCAGTCTCCAGTGGGATTTGGAGAATAAAAAGAGGACAACATATGCAGGGGAAGCAGGAGAGAATGAATTACTGTTAAGGAGTGAGTCACCTTTTAGAACTGAACTGAGATTTTTGGATGTGAAGATTTTATTGTGGAAGAGATTCTTAATGAAGAAAGAGAAATGATGAAACAAGTTGAAAGAAGCCAGCACTATTTATTGTGTTAGAGGATGGTGATGGTGGCAGCAGCAGCTGTGGGGAATGAGGCACAGAAGATCAAGTGATCAATAGGCCAGTGCCTTAGGACTTTCTTGGCTGAATTTTTTTTTCACACTGGTCATTTGTGTTCTGATTTATTTATTTTACTTTCAGAAATTAGAACATATTGCGCTTTAGGCAAATTGCTTTATTGTAAGCAACGTATGTTCTTTCTTTTCATCACTCAGAAGCTGCTACACCCGTTAATAAATTTGCATGGGACAGTTCAAGGCCATTTTAATAAAGGCAGTAGCATGGATATACTTTAGCTTGATTTGGAGTGACTGCAGCCATCATACTGCTATGGGCATTTTTACTAATCTTATTTTTTCATGGCCTGACTTTTAGAAACAATTGCTGAAAAATGACGTGGGATTTTTTTCTGAGAAATAACATTCTATCTGAATTTTGAAGTATGTTACATGCTTCAGACATCTGGTCTTTGGAGCTAAAGTGTTGCAGGATTATTTGGCCTTTTAGTGCTTGAATTGCAGGTACATGTAAAGCCATTGTAGTAAATTGAACTTAGTAATCAAGCCAGTACTCTGATTTCTGTAAACCATAAAGGTGCTAAAAATAAATAGAATTTTTTAAGTTCTGGTCACTTACAACTGTTCTCCTAGTTCCCAGTCAAGAGTAGAATTAATTTAAATATAAACTTATCATACTTCTTAAAAATTAGATCATAGGCCAAGAAATACGGTAACGTGGCTTTCCTAACATCTAGTTCTGCCTAGTTTTGAACTTTTTCTGCGGTTGGTTATTGATTTAAATTTGGCAGTGATGCTGCATTGGCAAATAATTTCTGCTATTTTGTACTTTTTCTACAGGAGTAAGTAGTGCAAGTAAAATTTTTAAAGTGTGGTTCTTAATTCCAAATATGCAAATTCATGAGTGCTGGGTTCGGTTTTTATTTTGTTTCGTTTTTCACAAACAGTTGCCATGAATATGCATAAAACATTTAATGGATCTGCTGACCTGTATAAGCTGAAATAAGACTGACTGAAGCTTTTGACCTCTGTATCGGGGCCTTTTAAATATTTCCATAATAGGCAGGCAAATTAAGTAGTGCATACATAAATAGGACTAGAGATGAATCCACACAGCATCAATTCCCTGAGCAGCTCAGGATTTATTTTTATGTACTATTTGCTGTATTTTTTTAATTATTAAATATTTTTCAGTACACACTTTATTTTTCCCAAGTTAATTGGTCAGCCACAAACCTCCTGTTTTAATGAATTTTCCCACTAACCTATTATTCCTTTGAATTACCACAAATGCCCCCAAGATTCTTTCAAATGAAGAGCATAGCTCCTGTCTCCATGACAGGCATTTCAGATTGACTGCTGGAGTATTTTCTGGTTTTGTTGTTTGCAATGTATCCCTCTCCTTTTTATACCTACCCTGCAAAGCTTCATCTTTGATCTGCGTTTTGCCATTTATAATTAGTTAAAATAAAAGATACAGTGGGGCAGCCACCATGTCAGTACTTGGATAAGACTGAGAAAATAGAACTGAAAACATGATGTGACTTACTTGATCTGTTGTCCTTCAGGGAATACCTTAAAATAAGTGATTTGTCTTTCACCTTTTCAGCTTGTTGCATGTGTATTTTCTGCAGAGGTCTCCCAGCAGAAAGGTGTGACAGAATACTCAGCTCATACTTACAGGGATTAATTCATTTATTGCAAGTAAATAATGTGTCACCCTACAGAACAAATGTTGGAATAAATCACATAGTAAGGCTTTGGAAGAAGAATCTTGACAGTAGTTTAAAGTTTAAAAGATTTCATTAAATGTTTCAGCACAGCATGCTTTTTGGGTTTATAACATATCCAGAGTGGTAATATTTAGCTTTTACTTTGATTTTAGCTTTTTGCTTTTCCTTCCCCCACCCCCCCTTTCTTTCAACCTTAATTCTGCTCAGCTAACAAAACAAATATTATTGACACCACGGTCTGTATCCTCATCATGTGAGTGAAGTTGAAGTGACAAAAGCTCTTGGTCAGTGAAATTACCTATTCTAGGAAATGAAAGTGCAGATGCCATGAAAGAATAGCTCTATTTCATGGGACACACACAATTCTAATTCAGGAACAAATTAGGTTATCTTTTAGAAGCAAAACCCGTAAAAAGCACAGGTTTAGGATAGGCATTTTTACCTAAGAAATATCAATCTTGTGATTAAAGGAAAGCTGCTGTTATGTATTTTGCCTGGTGTGGTTTGCTAGGGAATGAATCAGAGGACTAGACTAGAAAAAACAGCCCATACAGTCAGTTGGGAGAACCTGTGGAAGGATAACAAAGATGCTAAAGGCCCACAAGTAACTTTGGACTGGTGGTTAGCTTCCCATTATTCATCAGTGACTTAATAGCTTGTTGTCAGTTTTGCTGACTTACAAATTAACTCCAAAGCTGCAAACTTGAAGATGATGTCTCTTTTCCTTTATCTTGTAATAACCTTAAATATTTTTAAATAAACAACTGCACTAAATGCTAAGACTTCAATTTTGCGGTGTCCAGGCAGCTAAAATGTTATCTGACAATATGTTTATCTACTCTGATTACTACTAAACTGTTGCTGGGTTGAACTCATGTACAAAAATTGTCAAAAAACAAGACTGTTTATGTAGGTCAGTGACCTCTTCTTCCATCATCTGACAGACATGACCAGTCATCAGCTGATTCTACTGGTCATTTTTAATTGGAGGTGATTTTAAAAGTGTAAGTAAGGGATTTTTTTTCTAATTTAAGTTACGACTTTTTATGAGAAGAAATTGTTCAGAAGTGCCAGAAGTGATCGAGTCTTACAGAGCTCACTGTTAACTCTTTGTAAGTATGTTCAATGTAATGTGACATACCTTTCTCTAGGTATGGTATAGTTGTGGGGGGGGTTGTGTGTGTCTTTTTAGGGATTTTCAAGGGCCCTTCCTGAAAACAGGGTCGCAGGAGGAGTGGGTCACCCTTAAATCACTTAAATATTATTTGTGGAATCCTGAGTTAGGATTGTGCTTGCTGTGGAGTGAGTGAAATGCATCTCGCTCAATAGTAAAGCTGCAGCATGGTTTATTGAGGTAGATTAATAATTTGACAAAGCTTAAATGAATTTGATAGAATTTAACAAAATTGAACAAAGGTTAATCAAGGTTCTAGTTGATGGCAAGGTCACTATGTTACTTAATACAAAGGCAAATTGATTAGAATGATTGGTTTAGAATACTTGTGTGAGAAATATACAGTGGCTTGGAGTTGGGCCAAGATCATTTTCACAGGAATTGGGACTAGAAGGGGTAAGGGTGGCCCTCCCATTGACTCACTAGGTTTTCACAATGGACCCCCTTGCTTTCTAATCTCCTTCGCAGAGAGGAATCTAGGTGCAGCTCTATGCAGTCTTGGCCCCGGTCAACAGTTCATGACTAATATTGAGAAGACTTGGGAGTGAAAGGGGTAAGGAAGACCCTCCAGTTGAATTATGAGATTCAGAATGGAACCCCTTGCTCTCCTTCGGAGAGGGAGGTTAGATTCATACCTAGTCTTAGTCAATGGTTTATGACTGAGAGGATTTGGCTGTTGGCACTTCAGCATAGCGTTTTAACATAACATTGCATATCTTATATAACTTTTGAGTTAGTAGCAGTTTAAAGTACATTAACAGCCCTTGTCTACTCTGGCCATTAATCTTGTCAGGCAAACTTGGCCCTTACCAAAGGAGCTCTGGTCTTTTTTGCTGGTGCCTTTCCACAGCATTCAGGAGTTGCAGGTGTGATGGGGACGCTAATTGTTCCAACTCATTGAACCTGCACCCAAGCTCTGCAGGAGTCAAATTGTTTCAACTTGCTGCCCCACTAAGTAGGATCAGAAGGTACAAAGTTGTCCCAGCCACTTATCTTTTGTAATTAAACACAAAACACAGTGGCTGGTGCTGACTTCACAAAGCAGCCCAGGCGCCAACATCTCAAAAGTAGCCTGGGGGGTGCGGACATGCGCATGCACCCTACTCCTGACAGCTGGAGTCTTGTTTGCAGCAGGAGCTCCTGAACCAGTGTAGCTTTGCAGTAGTCAGACTTGGCACTGCTTGCACTGTGACTCTGTGGTGTGCTTAGTTCCCTCAAACCAAGAAATGGGTCTTCAGCGAGAGTCACATTTCAAATCTTAGTCATCACACTTAAAGGACAATAGTTCAGTATAGCATTTGGCAAAGTATATCGTACAAAATCAGAAAATGTGTTTACGTTTGATTTTGTAGGACTTTAAATGCTTGCTTACTTTTTTTTTTTTGCTTCACCGATTCTCTTGCATGAGCAAGTTGTTCCTGTCATTTATCTGAGCTGCCTACAGCTACGAGTAGCACAACTTGAGTGTAAATGAGCTTATTTTTTTTTAAATGTGCATCTTTTTTTGGCCAGTAACCAGATGTACCAGCTGTAGAGTGAATAGTTGTTCACTCATTGCATAAAGGAAGAAGGCACTTTTTCTATTTGTGAAACTGGAAAGAGAAATTGAGCATTAAGAATTTTATGATCTTGATTTTTTTTTTTTTATGATGGGAATGAATTTCAGACTAATACTGAAATGCTAATGTTTGGGTTTTATTTAGAAAGAGACTTTCTGTTCTGATAAACTCATGCAAGGCTACGTTATTAGGTAATCCACTGCTGCTCTTGGATTTATAAAACTTCAGGCCCATGTCCTGCTTGGGGACTTGAAGCAGCATTTTGAGTGGGTTTACAGAGAGACATTTTAGTAAGGGATTGGAATATTTAATAGCTTAAGATTTTTGGAGCTCACCCCTCTAAATGTTTCCAGTACAGCCATCTCCACAGCAGGGCTGTACGAGTATCTCAGCCTCCAGAGCAAAGGTACACAGCTGTACATGCTTCTATACAGACTTCTCTGATCTTGCAGCTGGGCTGGTGGTGAAAAGCAAGTCAACTTTGTGTATATAGAGCTTGGCCTTTTCAGTGTCTGTGTTGGTTTATTTCCCTGCTAACTCCTGAAAGGAAGCAAAATGAAAGCATTAACATTACGGTAAGTTGTGCAGTGCAGAATGAGTTGATGCTAGAGGAAGAGAAACCAATCCATTGCTCTGGATTTGCAAGTAGTACGAAGGGGAATGTTAGCTACACTCAGAAGAGACAAAAGTAGTTTGAGAATTTTGAATGTAACTAGAAATGCAGATTTCAGAATGTGAATTTTTTATTATGTTCTGTTGTGAGGATCTTTTGACTGGTTTTCTACCCAAGAAAAGAAACAGTTCTTTAAATTCTCTAAACAGTTAAATGAGTAATTCATCCCTGAATTAACTTTCAATTCTACATTTCAGTAAGAGTCAAAATTAATTTAAAAACGCCTATCACTTTATTTTACAAATGAGTATTTGTGTTTTGCTTTAGTCGCTGTGTGACCCAGTAGAAATTCATTCCGTTTTTCTGCCTTGTAATAATTACATAACTTAGTAATTCAGAACATGCTGAATCTGTATGATCTTTCATCAGGGTTTCGTCATCTCCTTGAAGCTCAGTAAAACAAAAGGACTTTCTGGATATTCTAAAAGAATCTCTTAAAGCAAAAAAAAAAAAAACCTAAACCTGGAACGTTAATGGAAAACATCCTGCTTCTTTTTTCTTAATACAGGAGACTGGGATTCTGAGACCTTCATTACTCTCCCCAGTAACTGGGCATAAGCAGACTTCTAGATAAGTAGATCATAGTCCTGTCTGGGGTAGAACTTGCTTAACTACTTGTGATTACTAATGGAGGTCAGTCAGATTTCCCATCAGCTTTCATATTCAGCCTGCTAGCAGACTCATGTTTTCATTGCTCAAAATTATTTATAAATGTTTAGTGAACAAAATCAATGTGTTGTCTGACCGTGTTCAGGCAATGCAGCCACCTTTGAAAAGGTAACATGTAACACTTGGGAACAAAACTGGCTTTTTCATAGAAGTAACAAGAGTCAGGGCAACTATACATTTAGCAGATGGATTAAGTCATATAAGCATTAAGCCAGCAGTTTTAATGGGTGCAGTTGTTCTGAAGGTAACTATCAAAACTGGTTTTTGCAATAGTTTTGTTACAACCATTTTCTGTGTTGTTTTCCTTCAGGTTTCTGAACGGCTAAGTCAGCCCGGAGTAGCCATAGGCTTGGCCTGGACTCCCTTAGGGGGAGAGATCATGTTTGTAGAAGCCAGCCGCATGGATGGAGAAGGGCAGCTTACTTTGACTGGTCAACTCGGAGATGTTATGAAGGAGTCAGCACATCTTGCAATTAGCTGGTTGCGCAGCAATGCAAAGAGATACCAGCTAACCAACGGTAGGTTGGGAAAACAATGAGAAACTACATAGCTGTATTGCATCATAGAGACTAATTGCATCCATGGGCCTCTTATTGCAGGGATGCACATAAAGGAAACATTAATATTGCATGGAAATTACATGTCCTGAAACTGTGTATTTTTTAATAATTCAGCAGATTATAGGGTTGCTTAGTAACAGGGGAAGTTACTCGTATTTATTGTGGAAATGTATCAAGTGTTGCTTTAACAGAGACAGAGTTTTACAGCAATCAGTGCTACAGTGAAGGTGAAATGTGTTCGTGGCCTGACAAACATGTCAGTCCTGGAAGGCTCTGGACAGCCTCTGTGCCAAGATCCTTCTCCTTACTCATTTTTTACATTTCAGCTTTCCAGCAGTACTTTTGTGATGTAGATACAGATATGCAAGGCTGTAGTTTTCCTCTAGAATTAGGACAGAGTTTCTGTTAAAAGTAGGTGGGTTTCTGTAGTCCTAATATTTTGAGAATTGTTTGAGTTGCTGTTGAATGGCAGGGCAATAGGACTTCAGCCAAGAAGCTTTTAATGCTCTTGGGTTTTTTGTTTCAACTTCCTAAGAGTTCTGGAAAGGTGCTTTCTAGTTTGATCACCTACTGAATAGTCAAATAATTGTCCAGTATCTGCCATTATTTATGGAAGCTTAGATAGGATAAAAAATAATTTGAATTAATGTACAGAAAGTTGCTGCCATTATCTGTATACATGGTTACCTCTCTAGTTTATACTGTTACATCCTCCAGGTCAAGTAAGGCAAAAAGATGTACATGAGAGATTTTCTTTCCACTATTGGTGAATGTTTGGTTTCTGGGGAGTGCTGGTATGTTTTATGGTATGTTCTCTGAAAATTGCTATTTATGGTTTGGGGCATTAAAAAAAAAAAAACTCTGTGTAGGAATTATGTGGTTTCTACATTAATCCCTACTCTGAATTTCCCAACACAAGCAACTGCCAAGCTTATTAGTTAACTGGTTATGGTTTTGTCTAGGAATCTAGATGTAGGAACGCCTGGTGGGATTTCTTTGTTTGTTTTTCTAGGGCCTCTGCAATAGTGTTTTTTCAGCCTACTGTTAAAAAATAGTGCTAAGACTTTTAGTTCTCGGGTGGGCTTTTAGAATACAGACCTGGAACAAAATGGATTTAGAATTTCCACATTCAAACCATTCTTCTTTTTTTTTTTTTCCTTAAGCTTCTGGAAGTTTTGATCTCCTTGACAACACTGACATCCATCTGCACTTCCCAGCTGGAGCTGTCACAAAAGATGGACCATCTGCTGGAGTTACCATAGTAACCTGTCTTGCTTCACTCTTCAGTGGGCGGCTGGTGTGTTCAGATGTAGCCATGACAGGAGAAATTACACTAAGAGGCCTTGTTCTTCCAGTAAGCATCATTTGAGAAAAGAGCTAAGTTGTATTAATTCTTCCTATTCTGGATATAAAATCTGTTTATAGCCATTTACAAAAGCAAAGTCTTGATGGGTCATTCCTTCACAGCAATCCAGTCTCTTCTGGTGCAGCTGTTAAGAGGCTGATGGAAGCCAGCCTGCGGTAGGACTGTACCATGCTTCTACCTGCTTTGCATTTCATGTTAATTCTCTACCCTTGGTGATCTTTTCAGGGAAAGCACATTAAAATGTTTAGGTTTCCTTTACAAGTAGACATCTTGAAATTCAAGATGGCTCCAGAATGTACTGCAAATTCTAAACATGCATCCTCAAACTTTTACTACAGAATTCTCATTTCTTTTTTTTTTTCTTAAAGCTCTTACAAGTAATTGCATGTATGTTACTGTTGAAACAATCTCTCTACGTGTGTTTTTAGATTATTCTTAAATTTTGTTCCTTGTATATAGTTCAGCTAAATGATCTTCCCATAAAGCTTTTTCAAAGCACGAGGGCAGAGGGAAGTTTTTAAACAGTTTTACAAGTATCAGAGCTTGGCATGACTAAGCAGGTAGGGGAGCGATCATCTCATACCAGATGATGGACAAGGGAAGAGGAAGTTGGAAACCTGCATTTTGTCTCATGTGGTAGAGACTAATCCCGAGATAACACAGTAAGGTAGCAGACTTAAGGGGAGCTCTGAAATAGCAGTCTGCTAGAGTTAGACTGGCAGGATTTTCTTTTCAAGCCTCTAGTGAAAAATAAACACTGCATTAACTCTCCTTTGGTGCAAGGTTGCTTAGCTTTCTAATAAGTCTCCATTGCACCAGTGACCAAGTTTTGCCTGCTGCTTAAGGTGGGTACAAAAACCAGGTATCTAAATATTAAACCAGGTTTACCTTCTTCTGAATGGTGTCCAGAATCTATTAGTAACTTAATTCATATGAGCATGCCATTAACTGCATCTGCTGCCTGAAAGCAAGCAATGGGGTGTGTTGTAGCACTGTCCAGACCAAGGTGATCACTGTGAGGACTTAACGGTTGGTTCACTACTACCTCGTGTTACAGCAGCCTAAATTTTGCCCTTTGTGCTACAGTACAAAGCTTTCCTTTCCTCTGCTCTAAAGCAGCCTAATTTTACAAGCTTCTTCTGTAATAGTTTTGAAATAAGATTAGAATAGAGTGAAGGGGAAGATGCTACAGCTGTAACTAGAAGAAAAATTAATTTAAACCACTTCTTTATATCTCATGACAAGCTCAAAACAGGTAGCTTTTTGAAGCGATGCTTGTGCTCCAGAACTGCAGAGATGGCTTTGTGCTGGAAAGACAAGTTTTTATTTGTGCATTTTCTGTTGTACAACTCACGTTATTTATCATATGGCACTGCATACTTAAGACTATTTTCTACCTAATGCTGCTATTATCTTGATGCAAGTGCAGGATTTCAGCATGCAAGATGAAGAGTTAAGGCCATCTTAAGGAAAAAATTCTTGAGAAGTAATGCCGTTTCCACTGCTGACACTTCTGCACCTGCCATTCCTAACTTAATTTTCAATTTTTGAATTTTTTCCTCTTGTTATTAACTGCTACAGAAAGGGTACTGTAGCCTATTAACACATTTCCCTCAGTAAGCATACAGTGAGCTAAAACTACTGCTGCATTTTTGCTTTCCTAAATGATGGGAGTAGAGAGCTTTCATTAAAATGCAGCTCTTGATTTGTTACCATAATTACTCTATTAGATTAGTGTCACAGATTTTTTTAATATATATATTTCTTGTTACTAGGTTGGAGGAATTAAAGACAAAGTCCTGGCTGCACACCGAGCTGGACTGAAGAGAATTATCATTCCTCAAAGAAATGAAAAAGATCTTGAAGAAATTGCAGTGAATGTTCGGCAAGATTTGACTTTTGTTATGGCAAGCTGTCTAGATGAAGTTCTTAATGCAGCGTTTGATGGAGGATTTGCAGTTAAGCCCAGAGTTGACCGGCTGAATAGTAAACTTTAAGCAGACAGGCTGAGGTTACTTCTGTATCAAATTTAAAGGGAGATCAATAATCATCTGTTCTACATGTATCAAGTATAACTATGAGCTAAGCTTGATTCTTTAAATGTGGGTGTAAATTAAATCAAAATAAAAAGATTACTTCAGCAGTTAACAACCTGAAACCACCTTTTATGGGTATTTGCTGCTTTTTACTATCATCAGCAAAGAACCTTGGGAAAAAAAAACCAACTCATTTCCTGGTAGATTCAAGCATGAGAAAGCTGATGAGAAATAATTCCTTCTCTCATCTGGCATATATATGTATGGACATATCAGCAGGTGATTACCTCTTTAAAGAGGACACCAGCATAAACTGGGAATAACAGGCAATTCTGTGAGCTGTATTCAGAGGACACAAAGTGCAGCAAATGCAAAGTCAAATAGATGGGGCTGTAACTGAAAAGCAAACTGGCTTAGCACAAGTGTTTATTTAGGGAATAACATTCAGTACGCTAAGAAACAACAGCATCACAGGAAAAAGATTTTGAAATCTAAAAAAATATGCTTAAGGGATTTGAACCGAAGCAATATGGTCTAAATTAAATTAGTAAGTCCTTTCAGCACTCAGTTCTAGTTTGTAGCGAGATCAATGCAGACATCATTTTTAAAACCTAAATACAGGAAGCAACTCCAGAAGACCTGAAACGTACTGATTCTTTTTTAGGAAGGTTAATCATGTGCTCAAGTTCATGTTCACACAGTTGTACTTACAGCACCAGAGGTAGGTGAAGCTTACTTGAAGACTATGAAAAAGCCTGGTGACATTTTGGAGGGATAAAGCACATGTCCTTCTTTCTTATCCAATACAAATCACCTTCATTCTGGGATGCCTACGTTCGGAGTTTAGCCTATAAAATTAAATCCATTCAGACAATGCCAAGAAAACAGTGGCTCATTAAACTGCACTAGGTACTGTGAGTAATTTTAAGGTATCCATCTCAATTTATATGTTTCTTCCCTTGAACATTAGTGGAAATAGAAGTGTAAACATGTAATGTTAGATCCTTGAGTTTTTAATTTTTGTACTAGGGGCAACCATAAAAGACAACCTGGTAGGTTTCATTCTCTTCTTGCTGATAAATTCCAAAACAAACTCAGGTGTCCTTATGCAATGCAAATTGTATCAGGGACAAGAGCCTATTACAGAAACAGCTTATAAATCAAATGTAGTAGTTTGGTTTACTTTCATTTCCATATATAGAAAGCTGATTTACCTGGAATCTAACAGCACTGATAGTAATAAATTCAGTGGGTATTTCTGTACCTGATTTACAACTCTCAAAGAGACTTAATCTAATAAAAGAATAAAAATACCCCCCCTTTTGTTTCACTATTTTAAGAATTCTACTTAATCATTCATTAGCAAAGTTCCAAGTGTAAGAAGCAACAGTCTCCAAATACTTTCTGCCTTACAAAATACTTGAACACAAAAAGTGCAAAGAAATTAGACCATCAGTAAAACACCAGAAAGGTATGTACAGTGACTAATGTGCTGCTTGGCCTTTAATCAAAACCAGGAGGAGGGGGGGGAAAAAAAAGTTCTTTGCCAGACTTAATGCAGATCAAATAACAATCCTGCATTGCCTTGCACTGGTGAGAAAAGAGACATGCGTGGAATTCCAGTGTAGTCTGTTTATACACGTAGAAATAAATGCATTTTTTCGAAAGCTAGTAAGTACTGTTTCCACGGCAATTGCACTACAGAACAGGCAGTTGCTCCCAAGAAAGTTTAAGCTATTACTTTCTCTGCCACACCGCTCCCATTTCTAAGTGTTGCCCACATAGACTATACCTGAAAGGAGGGGGGTTTAAAGCCACTCTAACCATATTAATAGGCATTTACTGACAGCTGCTTGAAGAGCTGAGTTGGTTATGTTACTTTGCTTATATCAGATAATATAGGAGACACTTTACTGCCTTTTGTTTTGCTTTTGCTGAACACTGTTAAGAAGAGTAACAATGTGCAGCAGCAAGCCAAAACAGTAAAGAACTTTTAAAGTAACTTCAGTACACTAAGGATTATTCTGCTTTGCAACTGACACTTAAATGGTCCTGATATTAAACGTGTCCCTCAGAATATAATATAAGCTAGCTAAAGTTTATCAAAGGTAAAAAGCAAGCAGTGGTAGCTCCTTTCCTCTATCCACAATATAAATTGCTACAGATAATAAATATTCCACTAGTGCACTTCATGCTTTAATCACAGTAGCTTTGAAGATACTGGGTAACACAACACTATAGGCAGCAATATGGGAGTGCACCTGCTTTAATTTTAAAGCACTGCTGCAAACAAGAACTACCCGGAAGTGTCAAAACAGAAGCCAGATATTAGCATCCCCATTTGTCCAATATTTTCCTTTTAAGGTGCTTTTTTGTTTTTCTTTTTTGAAGGGCAATGAAAAACAATGGAGGTAGAGCTGGTAAGACAATGGCAAGATGTACTGCATTTTATCTATTAAAGACAAACTTAAAATCCTCTTCCCAATGCAGTAAAATAGTACTTTCTAAACAAATAGCTAATACTAAAACAATGTCAGGCTTTAATACACCATTTATTTTCGATTAGGTAATAAACTATACAAGTTGCTAGCATATTTTCTTTTTTTCATATATAACAGAGTGTAGTTTACTTACCCGACCCTCAAACTCTTTAGAGGTGATCCACTGAATTAGGCTTCTAATACTTTTGAGGATCTGGGCTTAAGTCTAATTTGCTTAATCATTCCAATCAGATGATGGACATCAAATGTTTTATACAGATTTAACACCACATGGAGTAATATTCATTTACATTACAGGAAGTCAGCATACATTAGTTATGCTATAGAATTTGTCATCTGTAAACCATTAAAAAACCTGTCTGACCATACCAGTAAGCTTCTAAAAGCTCATTACAAATGCCATTTCTACAGTCCCCTTCAAAAGTACAGTCTTGATCTTCAGCCTAAATAAAAATCACTGCACTTCAGTGTAAGGAGGTTTTAGGATTCACAGTTCTTTTGGGGACACAACACAAGTTAAACCATTCCAAGAACAAGCAGCAGCAGCGAACAGTCTTACACAAGTTGTGTGCTTACATGGCCCTGTTACTCTCTAATCATTAAATATCAGACTGCAGTGGGTTCTTAGTGAGAATTTCTTAAAATTGGAGAGCTGAACATCAGATAACCTTGGCATGCAAACTCCAGTGCAAGCCAGTCACTCACAAGTGGGCAACTGAGACTGCAGGTCAGTGTATTCCTCTAAAAATAGTTGAAGTATTTAGCCAACTCTCTGTCAAATACCAGAAGACAAACCTGAGGTAAATGTAGACAAGCTTAAGTAGGTGAGAATAATTAGTGAACTTCCAAGAGTGCAAACAAGTAGCTGTGCATTCATAAGGAAAAAAAAAAGTTACTTAGATTGTGGGGGGGGGTTGAAGCATTTACTATCACAAGGTACCAGTACACCTTTTAAATGAAAACTGTGCACAGATCAGACAGCCTATCTATCAAATCTTAAGAAGTGAAACTTCTACTAGATGAAGTCAGCTATTTCTGAAGTATTTTATTAATCCAACCCAAAAGATTTTTTTTTTATGTCTTACCTGTAGAACTACTTACCTCATCATGTATCAATATAAGAACAGTTGTCTTAATAACTTCTGATAAGAAAGACAGCGCACAGTAAATAAACTGTATTTTAATGTGTTACAAAAGTAATTAATAGCCATCCTACCTCCCCAAACAGATGTCCACTACTACTACGTTTGACAAAGATTTCTTTCAAATAGCTTGAGATGAAACAGCTTTTCACTTTACTCTTTTTTTTCCTGTCTCTATGTTTTGTAACACAAATACCATATACATTCCATGGTTAAATTTTTCACATATAGGCAAGTCTGCAAAAAAGCCCAGTATCCTTCAAAAGCCTTTATGGCTGGTGAATCACACCTGTAAGAGATTATTTGCATTGTGATCTGTATCATGTCACTAAAGTGATATACAAAAAAATCAGTTCAAGACAGTTACTTCAGTAACAACCAAAAGACATGAAGACAAGAAACTGAGCAAGAGTATCAATGTGTCAAACTTTGAGCTAAAGCAAAAAGCAAAAGTTTTTTTTGTTATTGGGTATTTTTTTTTCTTTTTTTTCTTTGTGGGGTTTTTTTTCTTTCTTTAATTTGCCAGGTATTCTTTTAATGACAAATATAAGACTGAAAACATCTCGTTCTGACTGCCCCCCCGGCCCCCCCCTTTTTTTTTTAAACCAACAGTCTGGTTTTATAATTACAAATTCTGTGTAAGACAACACCTTCTTTGTACTGCAAAACCAACAAAGAAAAGGATGCAATCGAGTTTCCACGCATCTCTAAATTTGAAATGTGAATTATTTTTTAACTCAGAAAATTCTCAGTAATTGTTCACTTTTGTTAGAAGATAACTCAAAGTACAACAACATCTAGACCTGTTTTTAAAGGAGCTTGCTTTCCTGATACATCTTAGAACATAAGTACTCCTTTCAAGTTCAGTACATTCACAAAATAGCTCAATTAAGAACAGTATCACCAATGAACTGACTACTGGAAAAAGACAAAATTTACCAAACATACAGAAATATAACTTTTACCATAGCAATTATGCATATCAAAAGATGACACCGGTTAATTATTTTAAAATAAGATACAAAAAAAAAAAAAAGAGAAAAACCAGAATTACAGAAAAGAAAGTCATATTTATTTAATGAAAAACTAGAAGTTAATAAAAATTAGCAAATACACAAAAAATATACACAAACAGCAGCAATACTATGTAGTGACTTACAAAGGGGGGGGGTGAGGGAGAGGAGGGGAAGCAGCGGCCAGAGACCAGACCGCTCAACATGGCTTGTCAGTCAAAGGGGGGAGGGAAAAAAAAAAAAAAAACACAAACAAAAACACGAAACAGTATCCTTTTCAACAGTACAATCAATCTACAAACAAGTTTTTAGAATTATTTTACAACATTTCCTGTAGAATCAATTCTTAATACAAAAGATGCCCATTTTGGGTGTATATATATTTTCAGTGGTTTACTGTTGACATTTTAAATATATTAGTGTTACTACATGCAACTGCTTCCTGTAATTTAACGGCCTTTCCTTTTATTTACCTTCATATGTCTACCCTCCATCTACCAAATAATTTGTCTGACAGTCAAAGATGGTTACCCTAGTTTCTGCTAAATTAAATGCAACGGTTTTAAACACTGGCCTGAAGAGGTTTGATTGCCATTTTAACACATGGATATAGTTACATTGATGCCTAAATTGCCATTTTCTGCAAAGAGCTGTGCAATGCTGGTGTCAAAGACTAGACAGTCACTATTCATAATGGCTGTTGCAATTCCCTCATGAATAGATCGAGGAGTTGCTTCCCAAGTCAATCGCCGCCTATGACCATTTAACTCAAGTCGATAAGCAAAGTTTTCTGCTTGCTTGCGCGTTCCTATCAGCTGTACAATTGCAAAGAACTGCTGGTGACCATCATATTTTTCCTGCTTCTCCAATACTAACATGAAATGAAAGCCAAAACAGGACTGCATCATAACCCAGTCAACAGCACCAGGAAGATTAATGTCTGTAGCAAGGAACACTATATCTTCTCCCTGAAGTGTTGTAATGGACTTATGTTGATGCATCAGATGTGGCATTACAGCATCCAGAGAACCTTGCCATTTACATGAAGCACCGGGACATGGACAGGAGTAAGGCCTAAACTCACACAGCTCCTCATGGTCTGCTTTTTCTGTGTGTGGCAGAGTTATCTCGCATCCGGAAGAGGCATATTTACACGGGAATAGTACAGAATTGGCAACTTTCTCCATAGCCAGGTTACGAATGGAGCCCAGCGGGCCTCGGCAAGTTGGACAGCAAGTAAGTTTGGGGCGACAGTTGCTACAAACAAGATGGCCACTCTGACACTGAAGAATTGGTGGCAGCACATAGTCAAAACACACAGGACACTCAAAGAGACTAGCCAAGTCATTATTGGAAGCTGTAGTGCCCGTCAGTGCAGGCACCCTCTGTGATGGCGTACACTTTGAAGTACCTGTAGGTAGTGCTGTAGCAGTCTGACGGCTCATTTCTGTAACAGAAGAGAGAAAAAAGAATGAGTATCTGAACACATCTTATTTTCCCCTGTATACAGTATTTCTTCATTTACAGAGAAATGGATAAAAATGAAAGCAAAAAAAACCCCACGTAATGCAAACTGCAGGTAGGTTACAGGTAGAGTATCAGTTGTGCTACCCACAATACAGACACTTGTACGACATGCAAATTTACCAAGTGAAGAAGTTCTGCTAACTGTTAAGTGGAATTTACCTACTGGAAGCTGCAAGGGAGATGAATTAAGATAGGCTAAAAATGTAACTGCAATCCTCACAGATGTTTTGCAATTGGTTTATTCTGGGGTGCTTTTTGGTTTTGTTTTGTTCTTGTGTTGGGTTTTTATACATATGTTGCATTTACAAATTACTCCACCCAGCTCACCTGCACATAACAACTAGGAGCACTACAGAACAAGTCCAAGGTTGAAATTTAAGTTGCTCTGTATATAGTGAGATGAGAAACTAGTCATTTTTAATGAAAAAATGAACATCTGGACATGACCATTAATCATATTTACTGATTTTTTTTTAATATATATATATAATTTGTAAAACAATAGAAAGGTAAATCATAGCTAAGGTGATTACTACACTGGGTTTTTTCCCCAGGATAGGATAGTGACTCTTCATTGTCACTACTCTGTTACTAAGGCACATGGCTTGTAAAGCACGTCCACTGCTTCAGCTTCCTGAACTAAACCAGTTGTGAAGGTACCAGAAAAGAAATACAAAAATTATTTTATGTAATTTCCCAAATAAGACAAGAAATTGAAAAGATTAAATTTTGAGTATTAATTTTAACATACAAGCATTCAAACATTTCCAGTAACTTGAAAAGGTACTGTTGATCAAGTTTGACATTCAGTGGAGTTTACACTGATGTTCTAGTCTTTCAAATGTCCCCAGACAAAAGTTAACAGCTGTCTGGCCCAACAGCTTGTTCAAGCATTCCACAGATGCAGTAAAAGTACCATATTTCCTAACCTGTTACGGCTGCAATGCTTTTTCCTGCACCCCCTACCTCTCCTGCTGATTGTGCAAAAGGCATTACTAGTACTACCAGTATTCCATTTGGAAAAAAATAACCCTTGCAGATTAAGGAAAGTAAAATGCTACCCAAAATAGGCTTCTGGTACACAGTAAAATTATCATCCACCTTAAGTGCTTCTCTGCAAGTACGCCAGCTCCCTATCTGTCACATTTATATGAAGCCCTCAAAATAAACCTCATCTTTAATCTCCTTCCTAATTGACATGGGAATATTAGGTAATAGGCAAGCCTCCCATATTTAGCGTCAATTCACCCACAAACTTACTCATACTTGGGACTAGATACCTCAAAGCAGCACACTGTGCGTGCTTCTGCAAGACATGCACTGTTCAGGGCACAAAGCGAAGGAACCAAGATATTCCAACATGCAAAATAATTTTTCTCTTGACATTCAAGACCTAATTGTAGACCGCCAATTTAAAATCCTTCCACAGAAGCACCTCTCTCCAGTCCAGAGCTAGAAAAAACTAAGATTCAGTATTCAGCCACTGATTTTTTGAGTCTTGCATGCCCAATAACAGCATTGTCTCACCCCTCCAAAGTCTCTTCCTTCATCTCAGGCCTGTTGAACTAGAAGTATCCAGTTCCATTTTCAGGAAAAAAAACAAAAAAAACCAAAAAAAAACAAAAAAAAACAAACCCACCAAAAAAAAAAAACCACCACCACACAAGAAAACCACCAAAATAAAACATACAGTGGTTTTCAATGCTGGGCCTTAACTGATTCTGTAGAGATATGACAGGAATGTATCTTTTGGTCTTATTTTCCTACTGTAAAAGGATTCCAGCTTAGATGAAAGTTTAACATATCTGTGACACATCAAATACATGTTCTGGGGACCTGATGCCACATCAGCTTGTTGCGAGGGGGTTGAAAGGATAAGGCCTCCGTGACAAGTAAGCACTGCTGCTCTTTTTCCCCAGCACCTGTACATGGGAGGCTCGTGACAGAACGCTGCAGTTCTACACTCTAGAACAAATTACAAACAGAGAATAATGGTACACAAGAGAACAAGTTCTAATCATGCTGTTCACTTGGAAAGAGCTTAGAAATCACATGTGTAATTCACATGTAGTATTCAACAAGTGTTTCCCTTCAAATACAGTAAACACACACATTTCAGAAAAGTTTGTGTGTATCATCTTACCTGAAGCTATGTCCTGATCCAGGGATCCCCAGTAACCCACAGATAACACTGGGGAAAAACAGTGTTAGACCAGTTCCCTAGGCAGTCTGACAAGCTGGGTGAGCTCTGGTTTCTTCAATTACACTTCTCAGAGCCCATTCAACAGTTAAGCAATCTACAAACCTTGCAGAAGAGCTTATGCACAGATGTACTTCCCACTTAAGCTTTCTAAGCTACAGAGGTTCTAGAGAATAGAACTGTACAGCCCTGTTTTATCACTGTTTCTGTATGGACCGGCCTTCACACACACGTTCCACAGCTGAGGACCATCCAAATGAACAGGGAATGAAAATGAGCAGGAGGAATCTGTGAACCAGACCACGGAATTTAGCATGTGATGAAGAAACTGGATAAACCTATAAAATGTCATTTACCACGACTAAACCTGCCCAAAGCCTACACTCCTATTTACACAAAGATGAATAACACATCACAATAGAAAAGTCAGAGATGTTAATTTTTTATAGTTATCTTAAAAACTACAACTTAATCACAAGTGTTAACAGAGTAACACATTTAACCCACCAAACTATCAAAAACATACAATTACAAACCAACAACTACAGAACTGGAAATTAAAGATATTTGTAGTTACAAAAATTTCACTACAGCTAAACACCCCTATATGCAATGTTTGTTAGGTTATCTTGTTCACAAACACTGCATGTGTCTAAGCAACAGGGACAAACTAAGGTACACCACTAGTCATCTTCAAAAGTATTAGTTCCTACCATCACAAATTATTCAAAAGCTTGCACAAATTTGTAAAAGCATAACCAACAGAAAGAATAAAAAGGAAAAAATATATTTTTAAGATATCCTAGTTCTAGATCAAGAAAAAACTCTGTCCTCGATAACATCAGAACACACCAACCTGTTGATGAAACTATTCTCAACGGCGTTCTGGAGAAAGGTGAAATACACATGCTACCGAGATCCCCCGAGGGACTCGGCTTCACAGCTCCTACAAAACCAACTTAAAACACTGCATGTATCGCAATTGCGGAGCCACTACCTTTCCCCTTGCTGGTTTCACCTCCCGGCAAGCACGCACACCAGACTCCCCTCCACGCATACAGAAAGCTGGAGGCAGATCTCCCCGTCATGGGGAGGGAAGGAGCTCACTTCATTTCCGCGCAGAAGAGGTGGGCGCAGAGCTGCGCGGAGGGCGCCGGCCGGCGCTGCCCGGGGAGAACGCCCCAACGATCCCCAGCGGGACTCCGCCGCTCCGCGCCTTGCTACTATCGCTGCGGGCCCGAGCCCCCCCCCCCCCCCCCCCCCCCCCCCCCCCCCCCCCCCCCCCCCCCCCCCCCCCCCCCCCACCC
>JAAGNO010003276.1:26830-53760 GCA_033439905.1 Ceryle rudis | reverse complement strand
ACGTGAGGAGCCCGCCCGCCGCGTCACGTGACGAGGGAGGGCTGTTGCGATCCGTCCGTCCCCAGCCTTCCCCTGGCGCCTCCTAATGGACGGCGCGCGCGCCCGCCTCTCTCTCTCTCTCGCTCCCCCTCCCGCCGCAGGGGAGCGCCCCGCGTCACGTGATGCGGCGGCTCGCGCCACCCCCCTCGCTGCCCGCCAAAGGTGGCGGCGCGCGCGCCTCCCAGCTCCGTTCAGCCGCCCCCGCTCCCCGGCAGCGGCTTGAAGGGAGAGGAGCTCTCGGTTACCGGCCGGGCAAGCCGGGGCTCGGAAGAGGCCGGCTGGGGCTCTGCAGCGCGGCCGCCGTCTCGGGCCCTGCCTCGGGGCCATTGCGTTCCCAGCCGTGCCACGGAGTACAGAGAAGAAGGGCCTGGGAGGATGAGCTCCCCCCCCCCGCCACGCTTCAGACCCTGCGCCCTTCAGCCCCTCTCATACCTCCCAGGGGACCGCTCTCTCCTCAGAAAGGCCTCTTCGGAGAAGGACTGCAAGCATGGGGTGACCGTAGGGAGTTCCTGTTCCATTCGAATGTCTTTTCGGTGCCTGAAACAGAAGCACGGACTGAATTGTAAAAGGATCAAAAATACTTATATCCTTTTCTATCCTTTAGCATATTTGCTTTTAGTATTCAGGCCGGTACTTAAACAGAATGGGAGGATTTCACAAATGGCTTTGTTACAACATTAAGCCTGGTACCCTGGGTCACTCCCGACCGGAAAATACAGGGAGTTTCCAAGAAAACATCACTTTCCAAGGGCAGCTGTTCCTGCCCAAAAAAACCTGTGTAAACACCAGTTGCAAGTCATTCCTTAAGTTACAGTTTCTGTACTGAACGATCTTAACCACATCAGAGCTGGAAAAAGGTCAAGCTGAAGTCACTTTCTCCCTGATGTAAATTCACGCGTAAGTATTTTTATAGCAAACATTCCAAACAAATTTCATATCTGATATGCAAAGCCAGGAATGCTGCTCACAGAGAAGCCAACCTCAAGGCCAAATTTCTCCTCATGTAACACTGCTCAAGTGCAAACACACTAGAAATGGCTTAAGTTTCCTAAAGCCTCCTTACGTTTGCTTCTGCCATCATCCGAAATGTTAGATTTGTGACAAAGAATGTATTTCTTACACTCGAGCATTAAATCTGCTACAAAAGACCTTTGGCCTTTCTGAAATAGACTATGAGGGTGAGAGGGGAGCTTAAGTGCTTTTTAAAAATGTAAATTAAATTGCCAGAAACATACTTCACCCCCCAGCCACTTGTTACGTACATTTAAAGAGGATGTCAACTCCCTCAGCCTCTTATTCCTATGCTACCTTTACACATCTTCCCATCGGAGTCCCACACCCAAGCAGCTTTCAATTTAGATACAACTCTTTAAGAAAAGAGAATTAATTCGATATGGCAACATGTCAATCAAAAGCATAAGCTGTCAATATTAAAACCAGCCGGTCACATCTGGTTTATCTTGATGAAATGAAGTGTTCCAACCCCTAACGATGGTGTTCCTTGTGCCGTTTGCGATGGATCGCTTTTTTCAAGTATTAACTCACAGCTGAGGAGACACTGTTCAACTCCTGACTTCCCTGTGGTATTCCTGTGTGACTTTATGTTTAGTGATAATCTTTAAATGTTTTGGTTGCTCCTCTGAATTACAAAGATAACGATAGAGTCCCGCTTTGCTTGGCAGAGCAGTTATGGAAAGCATTAGAGCAGGAAGAAACTACAGTGGTGTTGTAAGACAGCTTCACACCAATTTCTTCTGGTTTTCAGGCTGATTTCACCATGACTTTATCCTTGCCTCACCTCCCTTAGGTCTCTTACTTTTAGTAAGTTATATTATCAGACTGCAACAACAAAACCCCACGTAACAAGACACGCCGCTGAGCTGACGTAACGCTCCCAGGCCCGTTTCATCTAGACACAAAGGAGGGAAGGAACCAGGGCAATTCCCATCCGATGCTATTGCAACCACCACAGTTTAACTGCTGTCCCACATCTACTCCATTCCATGTTGCACCACAGATGAATTACCAACATCTCTTTCAGTGTATTTAAAGAAAACCATCTACCCCTTTTCAGCTTTCAGACTTTTATTCCCTTTTCAGCTGAGGCTCCACCAGCACTTTGCAAAACAATTCCATTTTTATCTGTTATGTCCTGACAGAACCTCTACTTGCAGCAGACACAAACCCTGTTTTCAGACAGCAGAGATTATTAAGCGCTATGGGGTTTTTTTTTTTTAATGACAACTGTTCACATGCTAAATCATGAAATAAATTAATGTCTAAAATTATAAATACAAGTGAAATCCTGCCACCAGCCTCGAGTATCATCACAAACAGCTGCCTGGGTATTTGATGGAAATGAGGAAGCAGAAACCTCTAGTGAGGAGATCCTTCCTCTAGAGGAAGGAAAATGGATTGGAGTCATGGGTAATAAGAATGGTTAACCCTTCTTATTTTTAAAGAAAACGCTCTTTCCAAAATGGTTAAAAACACATAGCCCATTAAAGCCTGCTGCTTTCCACAGCTCGCCAAGTTCTTCAGACTTCTCCCGCATTTTTGCATGACATTTTTGAAAACCCAAACTAAGTGACATCTCTTCTATGTCCCAGAGATACAAATGATGCCTCACAAGCAGTAGAATTTTGTTTGAAGAGTGCTTTAAAACAATTTACTCGATCCATTGTCTGCACCACGGCTTGCACCAAATTTAATAACAAAGATCGTCTAGATGGGAAAATCAGACCGGAGGCTCACGATGGCACTGTCTTTGTTCAGATTAAATTAAGCATGTTCTCAAAGGCATTGAAGCAGGAACCTAGAGATAAGACTTTGCAAGCTAACCATGGATTAGATCTGGCAGTAAGTTTTTAATGATGCTTTATTGGGGAGCATAAGATTATAGATGTTGCTACTATTTAAATGCTATGTCAAAAGTAAATCAAATTAAGTTACAGTGAATTTAGACTTTTATTAGGTGATTTGAGCTCCTCTCTTCTGGTAGGAAAGTGCTATATATGCAAATCTGTCTGTCACCAGCCACGTGTCCTTTTGATTGCTGTGATTTATTTAATTATTCGCTAATCACAAATTAATTCATACGCACTTAGCAAATATCTTTAAGTGTCTTTGCATCTTTGTCAAGTATCAGTGGAAAAACAGACAGTCACTGCTGCACAGAAGCTGCAGGAGGCTCACAGCAACATTGTCATCTTGGCAGAGCAGCATCAGTCACCAGGAGGGTGGTTGGCAGTCTGCAAGGCTACCAGGGATGGGGAAAAATGTCACACAGACTTCAGCTGAGGATGGAGTGGGCATCTGCGAAGGAGAATGTCTTTTGAACTCAAAAAAGATAAGCCTTGTAATTGTGGAACTGCTGCCGTGAATCAAAAGCCATTCTGAGAGGAGCAGTCTAAGTCCCAAGGATTTCCTGATTTAAAATTCACCAAAAACAGGAACCAAAAGTGCAAGTTGTAGGTCCTGCTCTATTATTTGCTTCTAAATCTGTCTCTCTTCCCCAGTATCTGTCTCCCTCCCCCATATTATTATAATTTTTTTTTTAAGGATCAGTTACTTCTTGCAAACTAATTCAAAATATACTAAAATATTATGGTACTGTATGTAAATGCTGCACTCTATCCTCCTGAATAGCTGCAGTCCTTTTGTTGAGGGTGATGTAAAATAAATACAACCCATTAGTCTACTCTCTCGTATTTGTACTTAATACGAGATTAGGAAGTAGGGCTGAAGGGTTTCCAGCAGAAAGATGAAAAAGCATCCAGAGAACTAAACCAGACAGTTCTGAACGAGTGCAGCAGAGCACATCTCAAATGTTTGAGAAGAGCAGAAGGTGGGAGAGATAGCAAGGCACCACAAGAGTATTTGTTCACTGTAGGCCTGTGGTGTTCAGAGCTAAATGGTTTCACATCTAATTACAATGAACTGATGAATGAGAGAAATACCTCCAATTGTTATCTGCCAATCTAATTCTGATGTTATCAGAGGGATCGGGGAAAATGCAGAAAGCTTCCTTAATGAACAACAGAACTATATATGCAAACTGCAACTGTTTCCACATCCCACATTTTCTAGGAAAGAAGTGGGTTAGAATAGTCGGGGGGTGACATTTGCTACAAATTTATATGAAATAGGAAATAAAAAAAAAAGGAACAGATTCTTACCAGGACCCCCCTATGTCATTTCGTTGTCATGCCAGCATGAACTCCGTAATGGAACGTCACGGGTGAGAATGCCATGGCCTTTACGGATAAACCTGAGTTTAAAAAAAGAAAAAAAGAGAGGGAGAACAAAAAAAAAAAGAGGGAAAAAGAAAAAAGTGAAAGAACAAAAAAAAAAAAAAAAAAAAAAGAAAAAAGGACACGACAGATGCAACACTTATAGAATTCAGTTTTAATAAGCTCACTGTAACTAGCAGCAGCAGATAAGGAAATTAAGTCTTAACATTATCTTCTTTCTCAGGAAGCCCTACTCTATTTAATTTTGTGTTTCATTTTACACCACAAGTACTCAAATAGGATTTCTGCAAGCCCAGTAATCACCCCCCTTGCTGAAGAGCTGTGTTAAGGAAGCAGCGTTCACCAGGGTTGCAGTGTGGCGTAGCCGGGGGACTGAATGAGATGATTTGGATTTCTTCCCCCTTAGTTTCAGTACGAGGGCACTTCTCCTCTTACACCTGCCCTATAGATCCTCACTTCCCAGCACTCTCATGACTTGTTCAAGCGGTTGCCATTCCCCACCCACCCTGACACCGCTGCCTCTGCCACAGAAGCCAGGCCCTTTACCTGGGGCTGGCAATTGTCCCCTGCTTCTTCCCGGCAGCGGCAGACACTTCATACCTTCCTCTTTCCTGATAAGTTGATACCACGTAAGCAGCATGGGGAGGCAGGAGAGAACAGTGTCCCTCTGCCCCAAAGGGCTGAGCTCTAGTGACAGTACAGCGTTGAGGTGACAATTGCTGCTACACAGGCAGCAGCGACAGGAGACCTGCTGTGCACAGCCACAGGTGGCAAACACCATACCTGTAAATCAGGTTGTAGCTGATGTGGGAAGAGCAGTTTGGACAGCAGCACCCAGTCCTCTACAGAAGAGGCATCAAGGGAAGCGGGAGCTTATTTGACCTGCAGACAAACTCTCTTTAATTTTGCCACCCTTTTGTAAGAATTAACATTTTTGCTGAGCCACTTCCCTCTGGATATTTTTGTTCAGAGAGTTCATGACAGGTTTACAGCCACTCAGAATTGCTGCTCCTATTACTAGTCAATACATAATTTCAGTTCATGTTATCTACACAACCAAAGAAAACGAGGTACATCACACACATACTTAGCTATTTTAAGATTTGTGGGTAAGCAATCTCCACTTTTACTGCAATTGCCTTTGAAACACACAGAAGGGAACACCATAAGGTACACCCCACTCTTGATGTTCTCTTAAGTAAAGCTTCCCTGTGCATGGAAGGGTGACACAATCACTCTTGAGGCCCACAAAGAACAGTAAAACCCCCTTTTTTTTCCTTGCAGACTTTACTGATGTTCCTCCAATCACAAAGTAACAGGGTGCCCCAGCTAATGAAAGTCACAAGGTAAGTGTAATGCCTTAGAAATGCTTATAAATATCACATCCTTCCTCATTTTCTATTGACCTGTTTGATTATGCCATGTACAGGGAAAAGTGTGATAGAATTAAGCAGCCTGCTGGAGTGAATGCTAAAGGAACAGATGAGCTTTGCAAGGCTGTTGCTAGCACTGAAAAAGAAAAACTGTGACAAAATGAAAAAGGCAGACCTAAATCCAGAAGCATGTCATTCGGAAAGTGAGACGTGCTCTGATTTATCAACGTAACAGAAATTGATAGGAGCATAGATCTCCCATTTCAAAGTGTTGTCTCTGTGCAGATTAAAAGTAGTAGCTGTCATCAGGAAACAATGGGAAAAGAAATATGTTTGATAAAAGCAATTCTTGTAGACAGAAAAACCACGGTGTTGCTGGAATGGAAGTAAAGGATTTCTCTGCAGTTCCATCCTCAGCAGAACAAAAAAAAGGAAAGTGTTGTGACAAGAGGAAGCGCACATAATTAATAACAGAAGATCAGATGGAAGGAGTGGCTTTGCATTTCAAATGAAAGAAGTGATTAATGTTTACTCTGTTTCAGAAAAGTCCAATCTGCACTGTAGAAAGAGGATGCTCACATGGCCCCCAGACTGCGACAGCGAACCCAGGACTCAGCAGGCAGTAGCTTACCACTGTGGCACGACGGGGCAACTCTCCCTCTCAAAGAAAGGGCTGCTTTCTTCTCAGCCCAACAGCTGCTGCACACAAGGTCTCCAGCATCTTGGCAGTTTGATTGTTGTATATAGAAAAAGCAATACCAAAGCATAAAACGTGTAACAACTTCATGAGCATTTTGCCAGCAGCTGATACAACAGAAAGTGCATCTCAAAACAGCAGGGCAGCAGAGTAAAACAAAAACAACGGAGCCAGTACCGTCATGTCACTTGGCACATCCTTGCACCTCCCTTACTTCTGTTTCAGATCTTGGAAGGGAAAGCCAAAGCATCTTATTTACTAATTAAGGTTTCACAGGATTCAAACACCAAGCGAACAAAGGACATCCCCAAATAGAGAAACCTGCCAGCCCGCACAACCTTGCCAGCAGCCTGATGTCTCAGTTCAGTGCTTTCACAACACAGACAGTAAAAGAACTCTGGACAACTGCATATACAAATGCGTACACACACGCACACAGTTTTATGCTGGTGTGTACACATTACCTCTGATTGTGATCCAAAAGTTACACCTCCCTGTTTGAGTTAAGGACACTCCAGACACCTCACAGATGTGGGTGGGAGGGTAGTGTTAAAATAACAAACCTCTATTTTATGGTGTCAAATGGCTAATGATAGTAATTAAGGATTTTAAAGTTCTTTACCAAGTAGTATTATCTAAGACAGTACCATGCTTATAAAACGTCCAGAGTCCACGAAGAGCTGCTGATCAAGCCAACAAAAAAAGTCCGACGGCTTGCCATCTGCTCGAGCTGCTGCATCACACCTCATTCCCCCAGTACAGCTATGAGCCGCAACAGATGCAGATGACTGTCTTGTTTAGCTGTCGCTTCAGCTGAATGCGCAGTGGCTGTTGATGTGTCACCGTGGACTCTCAAAACCAAACACAACATAGCGCTGTGGGACAAAGAGCACCTTCAACGTTGCCTTGCCATTTTTGTGGATTGATTGTACCCATGCAGCAAGGTAAAGCAATACAGGTTAATCAAAATTTTACCTACTGCATTTAGGATTTGCATATGTTTGTATTATATAAAATACACTGTTAAATGATGCGTAAAAGCCTTTGGCATTCACTCTCTCTTTGGTTAGAAGCCCAGCTACTCCTAGAAGAGCTTTTGGCCCAGCAGCTCCTTTCAGCTACTATAAAAAAAAAAAAACTAGGCGTGGAATTTTGAGTAGATTCTTGAGCAGATTCTTATCAATAGAAGACAAGTTCAGAGCAGCTGAAGGTTGCCAAACTGTTGCAGCTTGAAAAGGAAATTGTTACATTCAAAGAAAGGAGCAATTTGAAGTTCTTATAAAGCACTTGCACACCACAATGATGGGCAAGAGTTTCTCCGCTCATTTATCACTTCCCAGCTGCTTCTTCCACTTTCAGGTAGTTTCAATTTTTCCTTCCATTTTTACCCACACAGTTAACTAACAGCCTTCTAGTTGAGATTCTGCTGGTTGTAGTGAGGAGGTACCAGCTGTGCATCGCTGCGAGCAGGTGCACATATGACCTTGAAATTTTCTGTGTCACCAATCAGAAAATGCCTTTAAACTGGATTTCCTATCTTCCAGAGAGCACCTCACAATTTTTAGCTTTAGATATATATATCACTTTACAGCATCCAAAACATGGTGTAAACACTAGCCAGCTAAAACCAATGAAAATCACTCCCCTCCCAGCCTACACCCTGTTACTGTCTGAGTAACAGTTCCTCCATTTCACTGAAGCCAGCCTAGGGAGTTCTTTTTACTTGCTCCTCTGCAGGAATATTAAAACAGAATGAGAATGAAGATAGCTGTTAATTTTACGTCACAGATAGGAAACTGTAGGTCTTCAGATCACACTTTCTCCTCAGTCTTAATTGCAAAATTATACTTCAGGATTTGACACAAGTTTCTCACCTCCCTATTTTCAAGCTACTAGCAAGCAAAACCAGACAAAAAAAACTACCTTTTTTTTTTTTTTTCCCTAATCTGCAGAGCCTGCTTTAATTTCAGATAGGTGAAATACTGCTAATTACTAACGTAGCCTAATAGGCCTTGCGATTTCACAGAGACCCATGTCAAACTAAACCAAATTATAGGTCAGAACATGCCAATCTTTTCATCATTATCACTAATTCTCTTTGTGGTTTATGCTCACCCCCCAATATGCACCTTACCAAGTTCTTTGAGGCTCTGGCTGGCATTGCTCAGCCACTCCATAATTATTCATCACGTTAGCTCCAGCAACCAGACATTCACAGTATGCTCTTCTCACGTTTTGTTTAAATATTAAGTACAATAGCAGATACTACCAGTTTGAGATTTGGAGGCAGGAGACACAGGAATCCGGGTGGAATCAGATGACTAACAGAATTCTTGCTACAAAGAAAAAAATAAAAAGGAAAGGAGATAAAAAAGGATTCTTGAGCAGACATAATGTCTTTCTCCTTTTTCTGGATAAACACAAATCTAGACCTTAGAATACTCCCACTTCAAGATATGATGCTTAGGAGCCTGATACTAACTTCATATTAAATTTTAATGGGAAAAGCAGAGAGACCTGGGTCTGTTTAACCTGAAGAAGACTGAGAGGGGTTCTTATCAGTATTTAAAGGTCAAGCGTCAAGAAGATGCGGTCGGAGTCTTTCCAGGGGTGCCCAGCAACAGGACAAGGGGCAATGGGCACAAACTGGAACCCAGGAGCTTCCATCAGAACACAAGGAAAACATTCTTTGCTATGAGGTTGCCAGAGTCTGCTGATGAGGCTCCAGCTTCCAGGACCAAGATGCGTGCCCCGCATCTGCACACCACCTCACAAAACAGCATCTTATCACCCAGAGCCCCAGCTGTGAACTATACAAGCAATAAATCAGCAAAACCTATTTTTTCTGCAGATTAATCTTCTTTAACTTATGCCTGCCATGAAGTATAAACGCCATAAAATGCACCTCTTTGCATTCCAGCGTGTTGTGGAAGGGCATAAAAGCACTTAATATATTTATTTTAGCCAGTTAAGCCAGAGAGCACAACTGCAGTAATTAGCAACAATTCTCAAAATCCCCATATGCCAGACAAAGGATCATGTTTAGCATTTCCAAGCTGGTAGGAGGGAATCAGAACATTGCAGAAATTAAATGGCATGCACTTTTTTTTTTTCCCCTTCTGCCTACCTCAGCAGAGCCTACGTTTCACTACAGCTACTCCACTGCACTATCAATACAAGAGACTGAAACCCATCGCATAAAGAAGGCTGGCCATTTTTGATTTTATTATTTTAAGCATAACGGGGCATTCAATGCTTTAAGAAAGAGAAATGAAGAAGCCACTTCTCTTTAGAGCTATATACTGTAGGCTGGAGGGGAATTTCCTTGCTTTTTTTTTTTTTCCTTTTTCTTGCTTAATGAGACCAAAATAATAAAAAAATACCCCCAAAACCTGACTTCTTCTGAAAAAAAATCACAAACTGAAGTAATTGTTGAGCGGAAATTTTTAAATACTCCAAGCACTAGTCATCCTTCTTCCAGGCAGGGTCAGGCACAGGGCAGCGCGATGCGAGGCACAGGTATACAGGAGCAGCAGAAAGCCAGGAAACGGAAGGTGGCATGTGCACGAAAAGGGCATCAGTGACAACAGAGGGATGAGACCCAAGTCCCACCAGGAGCCTGAACTTCGTTACCCCTTTCAACCCTGGCACACATCACTTGCCCAGAAGCTGCATCTCGCTACGTGCCAGTGGGCAGCCAGCCCAGCAGCACCGATTGCACTGCGAGTCGTAGCCAATCTGCCAATCCTGAGCAAAGAATGAGATCGCTGCAGACAGATATCCAAATCTTAAAAAGGAGCAGGGAAAAGAGATACAGATTTGAGAGCCTCTGCCATCAAGGGAGGCTTTGAAATTGAGGGTGCCATGACTTGGACAGGGGAGAGTCTTGATGCAGTCAGTCTCCTGGCTCTGAACCCCCATTGCTCTGGCCAGTTGTTATTTTCCATCCTCTTCATATGTGCAGATACCACGTAGCGAAAGTTTTTCCCCATTGAGTTGTTCAGAGAAAAGCTTCAAGACTGGGAACAAAACACAGGACAGGAGAACCCCTTCTAGTGGCCTGACGTTTTATTTCTCTACTTCAAAGAGAGGAAAATCCCTTTTTATTGCCCTGGTTTTTATTATTTTATGATTTATTTTATTCCTCTTGATTGCAAAGAGAGGAAGAATCTCCTGGGAGAGCAGCTGTTTGCTGGGGGAGGACTCACAGTGTGCCCAGGGCAGGGCTGTGAACGCAGGACATGGGGCACACACACAGAAGGAGATCTGTGAGCCCCTCACTTCATCTCCCCGTCACAGAGCTGTGTGCAAGGCAGCTGACACTTTGCTCTCTGAATGACCAGGGTTTTTCCAGGAGTTAATCTGCTTTATACCCAATTGAAATACGCGTCACCACGTTCTATACAGCTTTCCTGAAGATATCCTTGGCTTGATGGGCATTTCTCTTCCAGGCTGAATCCCTCTCTCTCTGCTTCAGGCTGCTTCCATTCTGACACTAGGAGAGCTCTTTCCCTCGTTTCTGGAGCAACTGGGTTTCCCACAGAGTTATGCCCACTTTCCTCCCTTGCTTCATTTCTTGTTTTTTGGGGGTTTTTTTCCTCCTTACCTCTATGTTGTGGGCTCCTATTTGGCTTATAAATTCAGTGCCTCTCTGCACATCTTGCTATTCCCGTGCAAACCCCTGGCACATTCCCCAGGCAGAGCTGCCCTTTTAGCACAGCTGTACAAGTCTCAGCATTTCCCAGGCTTCTCCTGATTCTTTGCAGGTAAATTTGTTAGGGAGGAGAAGTGAGTATGGCAGACATCACCTAGGACAGTTCGTATTACAAGAGCCAAAAGATTGACAAAAGAAGTTAAATTATTTTCAATGTTAAGAGATACCCAACCTAGTATAGATTTTCTTTTATAAGCAGCACCAAAGGGGTGTGCTTATTAACATCTCATTAGCAGTGTCTATTTCAATTTGCATAAAAACTTGAAAGCTTATGAAGCACAATAAAAAGGAAAGCCTTTAACTATCCTGTTTCTCACAGGCTGCAAGTTGCAAAGTATGGTGGAAGCTGATAATGGTCTTTCAGTTCCCAAGAACTTCAAGCAGCTTCAGAAAAGTAGTAAACTCACTAGTAGCTGGCTGAAAAGCTAAAAGACAAACACCTACAAAACCACTGAAGCATAAAGTAACATAGAAACATCTGAAGATCTGCTGACAAGGCGGTGTCCAGCACACGAGGTCAGTCACTAGTCACTTCGGGCACTGGGGAAGACTGGGCTAGCTGTGCCTTCCACTGTGGGAGTACCTGGGACACACCTGATCAGGCTTTACAAGAAGTGGGTAAAAGAGATGCAGATTTATTTCTGGCTTCTACACGCCACTGGCCACAAACTCTGTCTGGGTTCTTTACCACGTTAATTCAAACAAATAATTAAATGAGCAGCTCCCAGCACTTACAAAATGGGCTCTTATGATGTATTAAGATGCCTCTAATAATGTCTCATAGAAACAATAACTAGGCTCAAATTCTTTCCGCTCTCTTCCCCAATACAAGATTAACTGGAGCTGCATTTACTGGCATCCAGATGCAGGGGGAAGACAAGCCTCCAGTTGGCTGTAAAAGTTTTCATCATCCTTAAGCACTAGGAAAGGAATTTCCAGATCCAATTAGCAAAGCCTCCGCCCCTCCAGGCTGAGCTGTTGCTCTGAGTATCATTAATCACTCTATCAAATGAAGCGTTCACCACCCTCCCGGCAAGAACAGGTTACTGGAAAACATTCCTCATTACAATTCCTATTTAGTATTACATTGCAATACATCTGGCAACGATGCCTGGGTTTTATGTTTAACTAAAGCACGTGTATATGCCATTGGTTTAAGTATAATGCAAAATACTTGTATATTTATCTGTGTTTATCAGCTCTCCTTCCCCGTGACCTACCAGTAAATAAATATTGCATCAGATGCCTTCATATATTATATGCTGCCTGTCTCATCACATCGCACGTGGCATTCACGCTACATCTGCCTAAACCAGCAAATAACAAACAGCAGCAGACACAGAGCATCTTCACAACTCTTTCCTTTTCGGCTACATGCCCACTCCTGCACTGGAGGAGCTGCTGTACCAGAGAAGGTGGTTAAAATGTTTGCATTTGCACAGCTCCTGGAAGACTAAGACACTCAAATGGTAGAAATTAATATTCACAAAAGAGCTGTCAGGGGAGAAGGAAGAGTTTTCCCTAAGGTGCACTGTTACAGTACAGTGTGTTTGACTGGCACTTAGCCTCCCTCTCCTTCACAGGGAGAAATATAAGACGCATAATCTGTTTGCATTCCAGACTTGACCCTATCCAGTTAGAACATTGCTTCAAAGGACTCCACTTCTGCCTTCCAGTAGGCAATATAATCCGATAGATTTACACAGATGTGGGCTGGGTTCTGCCATCTTCCGACTCAATAGGCTTCAAAGTAGAAAGTAACATTGTCTTCCAGAGGGGCAGGCAGAAGGGATGCAACCACAGACTTCTGAGGACTTAAAGGCATGTCTCATGCCTGATCTCACAGGAGTAGACCTTAAATGCTGAACAAAACGAACTAAAATCTGACTCGGTGCTACCCAAAAAAAAAAAAAAAAAAAAAAAATCAAGAGAAAGGTACATTTTGGAGCTTCAGAGGTCAGAGTACAACTTTGAACGTCACTGTACAGGGCAGCAGTGAAAACAGACCCTTTACAGCCTCGGCCATCCAAGCCTGCTGTGCCACTGTACCAAGGGATGCCAAATGGTCAACTCCTAAATACAGCAAGATCCTCAGCTGAGGGCTGGCCAGGGAAGTCCATCTATAACTCCCATCTATATATTCATGGTATTGGCTGAGCTCCGAGCACAGCGCACACTGAAAGGTAAAAGAACAAAGGCTGGGATTTTCAAGGGGAACTCAAGGCCGCCTCCATCCTCTGAGTGAAGTGTACACATAAGCCACGAGAGCCACTCCATGCTGTAGTCACGTGCTCTGTGGAAGCTGTAATCTCACAAGGACACAGATATGGCCATGCAAATATGGGTTATGCCTATGTTAACAACCAGCTTATGTCCCTAGAGCTCCTAAATGGCTTTTAATCTACCTGCTTACGCATGTGAAAACTTGTGCTGAAGAAGATTCATTTCTCTTGGGCTCCTGTTAGCCAGGAACACGCTACTCTTCGATACTCTGACTCGAGAGGCTAGGACGTGAACTGGCAACTTCTTGGCTTAAACCTCCAGAGGTGTAAAGGAGAGGAGCTGCCTGCCACACTGGGGCCAGATGTCACAACTGCAGGCAGCAAATGCAGCAAGAAGGCAGTTGGTAACAAGCATCGAGAAACAGCTGCCTTATAACATCCCCTTCAACCAAACCACCTCTAACAGTCCTCACAACAACCAGGCTGAAGCCGCACGGATACACTTACCCGTGCTGCCACCACTGCTTCCCTCTGCACAGTCCTTACCATGTGTTAAGTAACATATAACACAAAATCGTAATATAGGCTAAACAAGTTGTAACATACCTCAGATGGTCAAAACAAACCTAACCGTGGAGTGTTGAGATCATTGTCTTTGCATCTGCTCAGCACCGGCCTGCGCAAGGCTTCTGCATCAGAGCTGGCAGCAAGATTGCAGACATGGGGGAGGCAGAAAACAGACACGGGAGGGAAAATGCTGCAAACATCTTAAGGGAAGAGCTTGTCTTAACAGATATTTTTTGTCATTATTGAATTCAGTCATGGGGAAAGGCCAAACTTCCCTAAGACAGCCTGCTAACAAGATCCTGTCTCTATTTCAAGACCCATCAATAGGTGCTTTCCCAAGTCTACTACCTGCACCAGGCAGCTGGCTCGGCAGGAGCTCAGCATTGCTGGCTGCACAGAGAAATGTTTGTCCAAAAGCATCCACGCTTCTGTCAAGAGCGGTGTCAGTCCCTCCACACAGCCATGCCCGGGGGGACCTCAGAGAGATGGGCCTTTGTGCAGCCCTAGAGATGACTCCCAGTGCCAGAAGCGACCTGGCACAGGAGCCCAGCTGAATCCCAGCTGCAACCACTGCACTGATTGTCCAAGGGACAGAACAATTGCACTTGTCTGACTGGTCAGGGCATGACGGGAGCCTGACACATTTTTCTTTGTGAAACCATTTTGCCTTGAAGTAAATTTCCAAAACAAAGTCCCTGTAACCCTAAGCCTTTCCAGACTTCTTCCTGGCAAACATAATTTCTTCTTTCTAAAAGGGGGACCTTTGAAGGAGATGTTACCCAGGAGAGTGAGATATCGCAGTGGTTGGCTTTCACAGCCATCTGTGGAGACAACTCTGAATTTCCATTACACCGTGATGGGAATGGAGGTCTCCACTCCAAGCAGCTCACTGAAAAACACCTCGGGCTGTACACTACGTCCCCTTTCCTCATTCTGCTTCTGTTCCCTGTCAAAAGAGATCATCCCCAGCCCCACATGAGCCAGGCTTTCTGGCCCCTGCCTTGTGGCTGGTGCTTCCCCGCAGCATAGCTCAGCAGGTACAGTGGGAGAGCTGGAGAAAGGCCCATTTTGCTCTTACTGGTGCACAAGCTGTAGAGGAAAATTGTGATTGCTCACACCAGAAGCTGCACCCACACTCACAGATAGCCAACGCAGCGCACACAGCCACACGCGTGACTCAGAGCTGCACTTTGCACCACTTTCAGAGGCCAAAATAATCTGGACTGGTGCACAGTTACAGTTGCTGGACTCACTGCAGATGCAGATCCAGCACCCACCAAGAGCCCCAGAGACTCCACCACACTCCCACTGGTGCAAACAAAGCAAAGCAAGGGACCCTTCCCTCCCATTGCCCACCGGAGCCATTGACAGCATTGAACGTCCCCACTGCTACCAGTAAGGGAAAAATCCAGATTTTTCTCTCTTTAGTACCACAAATCAAATGGCAAAACTGATGGGGAGAGGTGACTCTGCCCCAGAGGGCCACGGTGTTGTGGGGCTTGAGTCTCCATGGCTGCCGGAACTCAGAACCAGTGCCTGGTTACCTTAGTTACCCCAGCACGTTTTGGTCCAAACACAACTCAGTGGCAGTTCTCCCTTCCTACCTGGTGTGAGTGAGGCTCCGGAGAAGGGAAAGGACGTCCGTGTCCCATGGAGGAGATGAGCATTAGGGATGAAGCGGCTGGAGCCAGGGCGAGGGACAGTAGTGGGGATGGCACAGCCAGCCAGGTGAGCACGGGCAGGGAGAGCGGGACGTAGTGAGACCAAAGCAGAGTCCAGCTTCAATTTCACCTCTGAAATGTATTTTGGGATCAAATTTGCAGAGAAGAATCTTCCAAGGGAGCAAAACATGTCAGAGAGGAAAGGACTTCTCTTCCTACACACTTCAGCAACATAAGCCTGTGTTGAAGTCAGTTATATAAGAGTTCCTTTCCAAAGGATGAGTGGAGGAGTTACCTACACAAACAGTGACACGGGGAAAACAGCCGTTGCCCTTTCCAAGAGCGAATACCCCCCTCCCTGGACCAGGGAGGTGCAAGTGGCTGTGGATTTCGATTTGTTTTTGCTCTGGCTTTGCAGCAGGCCAGCCACGGTACCTTTGCCATCAATAAAAGCTGCGGATGGCGCAGCGTGGCATTACAATGAGCCCATTGTAACCACATATTGCCACTTCACAAGTGACTGCCAGCCCGTGTTTGATTAATGCCATTAAGAACGAGTGACCATTGTTTACCTTGTCATTTACTAGAGGTAGGATTTCCAAAAAGGACTTCAAGTAGGCACCTAATTCTTATGGACTTTTAATTATAATTGAATCCTTAGCTTCATTAAACACCTCTGAACTCCCAATCTGAAATAATTTGGCAGGGAGAGAAATGCTTCTGAGCCTTAGGACAGGGTTTGTCCCTGGCAGTTTTCATAAAAAGAGGATGCAAGATTTGCATGAACTGGAAGACTAACCTATGGCTTTGGCAATTTGCAGACCCCAGGGAAGGATCTGACGGGCACAGCGAAGGAGGCAGCCTTTGTAACGGGCAGCGAGAGCGCTCCGCCACGCGAGACCCTGCTCATCTGCTGGGCAGACAGCCTCGATCAGGACACCTTTAAAATTGTGAGACACTAAATTGACTTTAGCTGTAAAAAAAGTCAGTGTCATCTCAGGTTCTTGAGAGAGAGGAAGCAAATAAAACTCAGGAGTTCAGCAGAGGGAGCAAAAAAGCGGAACAAGACGCTTCTATATTCTATAGCTTGCTTTCATGCCTGAAAGTTTTTACCCCATCATTCTTTCGAAGTCAGCTGGACACTGCACTTTAGGGAGGGCACCCAGATGCAGTATTTGCTCCTGCATCATGTGCAAACGTTTGCAACACCTCCCAGGTTTGGCCGCAGGAAGAAGCAGCTTGAGAAAAGCAGCAAAGCAGTTCCCTTTCCCCCTCCCTGCAGGACAACAGCTCTTTGTAGCCTGAAATTTATACCTTTTCCCTACGGTGTTAAAAAGGAATTTCCAGTGTTGGAAATCCCCCAATTCTCTTTTCAAGTCACCTTGGACATGCTTTTCCCAGGGTGTCACAACCTCAGGCCGTGCAGGAGCGATGCACTGGGAGCATCTGACAGGTTCTGCAGAAAGCGCGCTTCAGCCCTACCATGTCCACACAGAGACACTCAGCAAAACACAAGGTTCCTTCAGTGCTTTCCCACCAGATATTTAATCAGCTTAATTAATGACAAGGATTGTCCGAGACCTGGATTTACAGTGCTGAACACCTATGCCAATGCTTTTTCTTTACAGTGCAAGGAGCTGTTCAGACCCTATAAGAAGTCACTTCGGAAACTGCATTTTCACCAGCCCCTCTCCACTGAGAAAAAAATGAAGCACATCAAGGAAAGTTTGACTGTAATCGGGGACCACATCGATCTGTTTCTCCAGCAGCACTGCAGGTCCTCAGAAGTCAAGCCCTGGCAGAAGTAAGGGTCTTCTCTTCCCCAGCACCAGTGATGCTCCCACCACAACGGGCTCCCGCCCCTGCTGCTCCCAGGGGACACTTAGACACTTAATTTGGCCCTGTGTTCCCAGGCACTGAAAATGAGGTTGGGTGTCAACAGGTCACTTGTGTAGACTGTAAATTCAATGTGAGACTCGTGTAGCTTGCTTTAACTGCTGAACACTCACAGATTTTGCAGGTCATTTTAGCGTAGAGGCCACGTGGCACTTGTCCTGCCCAGCACAAGGCCAGTTTTGATGTGCTGTCCACCAGCAACATCCCTTTGCAAGTAAAGGGGCTCCTATGTGGCCACCTGAGTGAATGGATAACCCTTCCCATGCTTAGGGAAGGGCAGTTCTTTAAACGTTTGTAAGTTTGGGGGAGGAGGAAACAACAGAACACAGGGAGGGAAGAAAAAAGCTGTGCAAATGATACCCACATTGTGCTAGAAATAGGGAGCAGGATGAGGAAGAGGATGAAGTTTGTACTCACATGCACAATCCATGGGTCTGTCTTTTCCCAAGGATGCTCTGGCAGTTCGTCTCCCTCTTCTCAGAGAAGGATGCAAAGCAACTGCAGAAGCTGTATAAGTACATCAAGAAGAACCAAGTGGATAAGTTTAAGGTAAGCAAACAGGAAAGTTAATACCCTTCAAGGTGTTCCTGCTGAACTAACTTTAAGGGGATAACTAAACCATGCAGCTTACACAGGTTGATCCATGTCAAAGGAAAAGCCTGCTACCAAGAAGTCTGTTTATCAAAAGGCCACAAATCCTGCAGATCTTGCCAGTTCCTACCATACCACTGGCACTGAGCTCTTGCAGACACCAGTAGCTTTCCCTGGCTAGCTCCGGGAAGCTGAGCTGGTGTCCCAGCACCACGGTTTACAATTTTTGGAGCTGTTCACTGGACCCATGTTACCACTGGAGCTTCAGAGACCAAATCTGATCTGTAGATTTTAATCTGATGATATAGGAATTAAACTTTGAAACAAGCAGCTGGTTCAGGTAGAGCCTATGTTTGCCAAAGCTGATTTCTGTGCCTGAGCATCAGCTACACAAGCGAACTGTCATCAACAGTCTTCTGAGAACAAACAGCTCCGAAGGGTTAACCCATTTAACCACACTCAGAGCCAACCATAAACATATCTCCTGAGCAAAGGCTGAGTACACCAGGAAGTTCAAAGGTCTACAAGAAAGATATTTTTATACCTTAAGAAGTTTATTATAAAACAATTAAACACAGATATACAACTTAAAAAAATAGAGTCAACTAGGAAACTGGTTTGAGTAAATTAGCAAACAGCAGCAGGCGAGACCTTGTGGGGTTACTGGGACACTGCTTGCTTCATGTTAAAAAGGGAGCCGTGGTCATCTGATAGCTGGCACTGATAAGGCCATAAATAAGTTTGAGGCTGCAGGTAAACAGCTCTCTCCACCAGTTAGAGAGAAATGGGGAAGTTGGCCATGCAGTTTTTGCTTTTAGTTTACAGAGAAGCAAAACCACTTATTTATTTTTAAGGCTCTAAGAAGATATTCCAACAATGAGGAAATCAAACCTATTGTAAAGAAAAATAACCCCAACAAATTCCTGTTGCTGGCGTGAGACACCCGAGATTAACTGGGAGATATTAATAAAGCAACTGGCAGCTGTGGGAGGCAGGCGGTCTTGCTCCCTTCAACTTGTGAGTGCCGCGGAGGGGGAATCCAGCTCCATTCCAGCACAGCCCTTCTCAGAGGCTTGGCCGAGCCCAGCACACGACCTCAGCTCAGGACAATCCTGCTGCTCCCGCAGGGTGCGTGGCTGAAGGTAGTTCCCCATCACCACCTTGGAACAACACAAAGCAAATAACCCCCCAAACACCTTCCCATCTTTTTGCTCCCTTAAATAAAAAGCCCAACCAAACCACACCATTCCACATCTTCCTTCCCAAGTAGAAGGAAAAAAAAAAAAAAAAAAAGGGGGAGTGGAACAGAACCCCAAACAGTGGGTGACAAGCATCAGTCACGCTGTGTCGCGCTATCAGGACACACCGGCGCGTGCACCAATGTGCAACCAGCAAGAGCCTGCCGGCTACAGCAGCACGGTGCTGGGAACCAGGCTGCCTCCAAAAAAGACCGACAGAAGAAGCGACAAATTCTGCCGTTATGTAACGGTTGACAAATGCCTTTTGTTATGCAAGACAAGTGGGAGAAAAATAAGCATCTTTGCCCTTTGTGGGAA
Source organism: Ceryle rudis (assembly GCA_033439905.1). NCBI lineage: Eukaryota > Metazoa > Chordata > Aves > Coraciiformes > Cerylidae > Ceryle > Ceryle rudis. The sequence goes on along the minus strand of JAAGNO010003276.1, from coordinate 34,191 downwards.
GGGAACAGCAGTCGGCTCCCTGCTAGAGCATAAACAACAGGCTGTGGATCTGGGGGGGGACCGGCGCATTCCTCACAACAGAAATAGTTTATTTGGAAACGCCTCATTATTTAGATGAGTGAGCATAAAAATATAGAATCAGTATGTAATTAGTAAGGGACTGAGCATGGTAATTTGACAATTTGGTGAGTATTGTTCAAGGAGGGCGGCTAGCGAGCAGCCGGCTGCTGGCCTTGCTCCCCAATCATCTTAGAATCAGGGATCTACGTCCCCTTCCCTCACATTTGGACTTTTAGGCCTCTTTTAATAAAAAAAAAAAAAACCAAAACCAAAATGCATCTGCATTTAAACACTGTTTATAGACTTTCTGAAAATACCAGCTTAGAGCTAGAACAGAGCATCTCTTTCCTTTGCAATCTGCCGGCTCCTGTACCTTGCTGAAAGCTGCTGTAATCAGCCCCACGTCTCAGTTTAAGGGAGTGAAGAAGTAGTCTGGGCTATCTGAGGCTCTGGAGTTTTGGTGGTGTTTTTCTGTTAAAAAAAAAAAAAAAACAAAAACAAAAACAAACAAAAAAAAAAACAGTAAGTCAAATGGCATGGCCACAGGCAACACAAACCTCATTTTTCCCTGAGATAGCTCAGGAGGGGACACAGCACAGGCAGCTGCTCTCCACCCAGCTCCGCCGTGCCATCCCACCTCCCTTAGGATGTTCAATGCAGGGACCCACCACCACCCGCGGCCGTCCTCCCAGCACACAGGGTGCCTTAACGCGACAGTGACATCCAGTGGCAGCACACACCCCTCCACAGCACCCATGGCAGTGGGGGCGAGCAGCACCCATGGCCCATTACACACGCTTGAGCCTTGGTTCAAACGCAGTCGCCGAAGGGCACCGTCAGCTACTCACCATCTCCCCACGGTGCCTGAAAAAGGAGAGTCCTCTCACTAGTGTGCTGAGAAGGGTTCTTGCTTTAAAACACAGGTTTAAGGGGCTTGGGGAGACTGGGCTGCACCAAGAGCTGGGCTGGGCATCAATGCAGGGGAACAGACAGCGCAGGAAACAGCTTTGCAGAGGCCAGCAGGACTCGCTGCTGGGCGGGATGGAGCCTCAGATCTCAACTGTGAGGAACAAACACTTTGCAGGGCGAGGATTTGTGCAGGTGGTACAGTCATTTCTCAGCTCATTGCTGCTGCCACCCAACAGAACTATGGTTAAGCAAGAGTTATTACCCAAGCATGAGTCAATGTGTGGTGTTTGTTCACACAAATATATTTTGAAGTGGGTTTTGTACCTTTTTTTTTTTTTTTTTAAAGCAATTATGCTGTCCTTCAGACAAACCGGATTCAGTTCCAGGACTTGAAGAGGAGAAATCAAAGCAGGCCTACATCAGTAGGAGCTCCTACATACAGGAACACCTGGATCACAGAGACAGTCACCACCAACACACCCACAAAGTTACCACCCAGCAGCAAGCGTGATGGATGAGAGGTACTCGCATAGCCAGTGTCCTGTCAGCACCAAGCAGGAAAACCATTTTCCTGCTCAGGGACAGCCACCTACACTTGGCATTTTTGCAAAAGGATCAGCAGGTGAAGATGGGATCAGTGATGGAACTAGAGGAGCTGGGCAGGTTGAAGTGTGGTAGGGAAAACAGCAGCTAAAGCTGCTATAGCATAGAGCAGTAGTAAGGGAGGAGAAGACATCCCTTAGCTGGCCCACGTCAGTTGGCGTCAACTGGGGTGTCGTTACCAGGCAATCTAGATGCTCAAAGCATAGTTGTGGTTTCCCTTTGGGTCCACCCCAGCAAAGCCACAGGCTTGTCTCCTGGAGCAAAAATGCAGACCAACCTGTAGCAGGCGTGTTTGCTAACCGGAGTCACGGGCAGCCTGTTTACTCCAGCCAGAACTCCGGCGTATGCAAACCCTGGAGGAGGAATGAGAGAGACATTAGAAGCAATCGCTGATGAGATCGGCTTTGCCACAGACAGGTGCCACAGTCTGCCTGCAGAAGGAGGATTTGTCCCACATAAGCCTATTTTCAAGCTGCTAAAATGCAATCACATGTCCTGTGGGAGTTCTCATGCACTCACAACCATCTTGCTTTTCATCTCTTTTCTCCCCAATCTCTCTATTTACCTCTAAAAAAAGTCCAATCTGGTATGTAACAGCTCTAAGGGAGCACTTAAAATCCAAATCGATATACAAAGGAAGTCAAAAAACAAGAGCTAGCTAGACAGCATGATCTGGGAGGCTGAGTAGGAGTCCCACACTAACCTGCCTGCTGCGCAGCTCCAGGCAATCCTCCTCCGCTTGTCTGCTCCCCTGGAGGAATGGGGAAAATACCACCCAACCACCTCTTACGTGGATGAGTGCACCAGAGACACCAAGTACAAGAAATTCTAAAAATCAGTGCAGTTGAAGTGTAATGATCATAGAGAGGATTTGGGATTGGTGCTTGCTGGAGAGCCTGGGTGGCCAGCCGTCGAGAGCAGCCTGGCGTTCCTGTATATTTCTGGTGACAAAGTATTTGCAGGATGGAACCATAAGAAAAATCCACCCAGTAAAGCCCTCAGAGGCCAGTACCAGCTCCTGTAACAGATACAGCTTCTCCAAGGAGTCATGCCTTCCATTTACATTGTGGTTCTGTTTTGTTTTTTTTTTTAAGGTTCCCAGACAACTTCAGAGGTCAACAGAACTCAATTAATACACTATCATCACCTGAACAAAAAGCAGGGAATAAAGACAGTCTCCATGGTTTCCCCAAACCACAAAATACTGAAATACTTGCAGCGTCATAGCAACAAGCTTTGACCCAAGCTAAATGAAAATTACACTATTTTAAACTGTGTGATTTTAGTTATTATATCCTGGAGTTTCCTAACAGCCGTGCACCAGCATCAGGACTCGATCAAGGGTGTGCAAGTATCAGACTTACCTTTACGAGCTCATTCTTTTTGTATAACCCCACCAACAGAAGAACAGCCTTTGGAAGGAAGCAGGCAGCTGCTTCTGTCCTTGCTATGGCAGAGACTCCTCTGATAAGAGCAGGGTCTGTTCCACTTTCATTTCTACTCAAACATAGGCACACACGTGCAAACCCTCCTCAGGGTCAGCAGCCGCACCGACCGGGGAGGAGGGAACCCAATGGGAGGGGAAAAAACATGGTGTACAGAAAATATTCTGGTAAAAAAAAAAAAAGTTTCATTATTTTTTACACAGACACTTGCCATTTCTAACTCTTGTAGGCAAATAATGGCCATGAGTTCCTACACACCTCAGTGCTCCTGGCAGATGGAGCAGCTGCCGTCCACTGGTCCAGAGTGAGATGGCTGGAGCCCTCTTTGGCTGCTGCTGCAGGACAAGACTCATCGGAGAGCTAACACTCAGGATAGGGAGAAGTGAAAATAGTAACAGAGCTGGCTGATTTGGGCTTCAGGGTTGGCCAGATTTGATTTGCAATGGAAAACAGGTCAAGAAAACATCAGAAACATCAATAGCTTGGCATGGAAATCTTTCAGTCTGACCAGTAAGAACCCTAAAGATCCTTCCTTCCTACCTCCTAAAAATGAGATGGTTGGGGTGGGGGCTTAGTTATTGCCTTTAGTTCTGAACCCCAGCAAGAAAAGTCCCTCCTACGTCCCTTTGGAAGGGCAGAGAACACAGGCCAATTTTAGAATCAAGACAAGAGATTTCCTTTTTAAATGGCATCTTGGATCACATCCCTAGAGCTTGGCGAGAGAGTGAAGTCCCTGGCTGTGCTGCCCGCAGAGGCACCGCTGCCAGGCGCGCGCTGCACACTCTCCACGAGAGGGTGTGGGAGGATGGTGCGCGTTGCCTTCACCGGCCACCAGATTTGGTTTCTTTCATTGTGTTTCACTGTTCCCAAGGGCGGACACTTGTGGGGTGCAGACCCAGTTCAGCAGCAGAACGTGAGGAGTTTTCTTAGAGTAGCAGAATATTTCTTTCAGCTAAAGGTTTTGAACTTTCTCCGCAGTGCACACACTCTATGATCCAGATGGGGCAGCGCATGTAGGTGCATCGGAAAAATACTGTGTGCCCTCAAAATGTCACACTTGTTTAAGACAGAACTGGGCAAGATTAAAGCCTGCTCAGTACTTGGATTATTCTACCAATTTTCCAGTAGGACGTGAGGCGACTTAGAAGTGACAGGAAAGCTCTCAATGAAAGCTGAGCTCTGCCAGAAATAACCTCAGTTTCCTGACCAGATGACGTGGGCAAAGGGAAAAGATTTCACCTTTGGAGGTCCCCGCTCTAGATGTACTAGGAGAAAACTTTCGGTATAAACTACAGGCTGCATCAGTGACACTCGTGCAGTTATCACAGGGATTGCTTTTTCCCCGCTGTGTGACTTTGGCAGCTGGCGGGCAGTGGTGCTACCACGGCAGACTTGCACAACCGCACGGCTTGTAACGCTCAACACTCATTTCCTAACACGGCCAGTTTGCTCTTTTCCATTTAAATGGAGCATCAGGGAATTCCTGGAAGTGTTGCACAAATTTGGCTGTGGCTCTTCAGGAAAATAAGATTTCCATGCATTTTATAGAGTGTCAGTAAGTAATGTAGAACCAAAGGGGAAAGAGAAGACACAAAGCCCCGTGTTCCCCTCAAACTACAACTTGAAGAGCTGCAAGCAGGGGCCACTGTTGACAGCTAAGTTCAGGAAAGCAAAGCACACACTTTGTGCCACAGGGAGCAGAAACTTTGTCCAGTGGGAAACAAAAGATATCAGGAATAAGTAGAACTTGTGCTGCCCGCAGACCCAGAGCAGTGACACCTCGTGGCAGCCGGTCACACCAGGATGGAGCCCAGCACAGGAGCCGTACCCCTCAGAGATGCACCAGACATTCTGCCAGCCAGGAAGAGCTCCCTGTGCTTCAGAAAGTCCAAGGGAACATTTCTCTTAATGCTTAAAAACCAAAGCCAAAACCCAAACCACCCAGAAACAAACCAGCCTGCCCCCAGCAGCTCACCTCAGGCCAGTTTTAGGGGAATTGGGGTTACATTTCGTCAGCACAAGGATGAGCATGATCCTTACTGACATCAGGGTTTGGACTTTGCTCAGACTAACCAGGGGAAGGAAGTCATTACTGGGAGGCAGCTTTTACCCTGCTTAACTCCTCCCAAAAGAAGCATTATGGCCTCATACCTCTGTTTTCAACACCAGGTTACCTTTAACTGGGCAGGGACAGTTTTTGGCTTAATTCTGTTAATTCTTCCTTCAAGCCAGCTGAAGCGAACCGACTTTTTCACTGAGTCTCCTGATGGTGGTTTGTGCTCAGTAGTTTGGCTTCAGCACTCCCAAAACATCCGTTTTCCTGGGGAAAAGGGAAAGAATTGAGAGAGCTGCAGGAACACAGACAGACATGTGGGCACTGGGCTCTCTCACCCTTTTAATTTGCATGGGTACGATGGATCCTCAAAGGGCACTGCCACAGCCCCAAGGACTTCAGCCTCACCACCTCTGGAGTCATCCTCGTTTTACACAGAGACCTTACCTGGGTTCCTCAGGGGGCAGCACCTTCCCATGGCACTCAGCCTCCCAACCGCTGGAGGCAGTGCTGGAAATTGGGTCTGGTGCATGGAAACGGCCAGGACCACCTCCTCTTTGCAACTCTAGACACTGCAGCTGAAACCTGGTGGCGGGTTCACAATGCAGCTGAGCACAGCCTCGTCCCTCGGAAAGGGAAGGTCATTCTACCTCCTGGCTGCGTACAGGGCTGGCTTTGGTTTAAAATCTGATGAGATTCAAACATCAACAGCTGGAGGTTTTCTGGCACACAGACACCGCCACGGTACAGCCTGAATTACTGAACTGTAAGTACCACTTCATCTCTTTTGGCAGCGCACTGTCTAAAGATTCGCATTGAAATAAATAGAAAAAGTGAAGCCATCAAAACCTATAGCCCAGTTTCACATCAAGTGCTTCTACTTTTTAATTCAGCTGCTGGAGTATCAGAAGATCCTTGAAGAGAAAACCACATTTACAATTCAATAGGCACTGAAGAGTACCAAACACAAAACGAAGGGGCCAGCTACACCGACAGCCCCTCCAAAGCCGTATGATCAGCTTTACGAAAAGCAAATTCTCTTGCTCAAGGAAAATTCATCAGCCCTGTACAGCTTCTCCCAGTAGTAATGGCAGGAATGGTATCAGAAATTACCAAACCAACACTTACTCTGAAGTTAGCTGGACAAACCAGACACGCTCGCAGGCTGCCCCCACGACCTGCTCCCCCTCAGAGAAGGCAGCCAATGCAGGCTGTCCCCCCCGCCCCGGGGGCACGCTGCCCTGCGGAGTGGAGAGGCGAGGCTGACAGCACCAGGGGCCAACTCGCCCCGCGGCGCTGTGCGGTTCTCTTCTGTCCCCACGCCAGAGCTGCACGCACCAGAATAAAGGCAACATGGGCAAAACGGCAACGGATGCAGACCTGCTGCGAGCCAGCTTCAGCACCCCAAAACTTGCTTTCAGATCAGATCAGCTTCTAGCCGTGCTCTAGCTTACTGCTAAAAAAGCAGACACAGCCAACTATCCACTTCCACAGGGTAGGGTAAGGTGGGGGGTGAGGGGTAAGAGGGAAGCAAGAGGTCAGGCGTTTATCGAAAGCCGAGTTATGATTGAATTCAAAGCAGATACTTCAAACTGCGGGAACACTCTATTTATTAGGTCAATAGTTCATTTTAGCAGTACAATTACAGAATATCACAATGCTGGTTACAAACATAGTATGGTTTGATGGTTACAAATAATGTCGGGCACTGCAGTCCGTGAGAAGTAGGATACGAAACGTTAGTCCTGACACGACAAGTAGGGTGGGCTTCAAAGTCTAGTAATGATCAAGATACTCTCATATAAATGAACGTGGCACTACAGGTAGAGATTCTGGTTTAGAGGTGGGTTTCGTGTGAGCAGTTTGATTTATACAGTTCAAGCAACATCTTTTTTTTTTTAAATGCTATTAAATTAAAATCCCCTGTAGTTCAATAAAGTATAAAAATAGTACTGAACCTGGTAATATTCAATAAAATGTAGAGTTCATTCACATCATTAAGTAGTAAAGAAATTGTAAAGTTGTAGTTACCATGGCAACATCGCTTCCCATAAAGGAATATACATAAAAGAGAGGAAAAAAAAAAGTCACACATATGGTACCGGCGACAATAGCGATCCAACACTGAACTTGTGCACCACAAACCAAGTTTCTAAATATCTCTATATATTTATATAAGATATATTTTTGTAAACTATAAGTGTATAATATAGTCTATGAAATATATTTTATATTGTATATAAGTATAAAATTTATTTTCCATAAGTATGTATTTTTCTATATTATCTAAT
>JAAGNO010003276.1:9691-26016 GCA_033439905.1 Ceryle rudis | reverse complement strand
ACTTGCCTCGTAATTAGAAAAAAACAAAGAGAACAAAATAAAAAAAAAAAAAAAAATAAGGAAACGGGGACTTTCAGATACCATAAGGGTTCTGCACAGGCAGCAGAGGGAGGGAGGGAGGGAAGGAGCTCCCTTTGAAGACCGATAATGGCAACGTCTCCCCCACGCTGCTTGCTGCCGGCCTCAGAAGTCAGAGCCGATCCATATCAGTTAAGTTTTTGTCAATAGCTTCACTGATGTTTTAGGCACGAGGCGTTTTCCTTTTTGTACTCTACCAATACGTAGGATGATAAAAAGGAAATCAAGTTAAATGGGCATTTTTTTCTTTGTACCACGAGAAGCAGCGCAACGGCACCTTCAGCAAACTTCAGACTGCAGCGCGTTTAAAGAAAAACGTCATTTTTAAAATTAGCAAAGAACTTCGTTGTCCTAATAAGTTAGAATTCAGTGACAAAAACCCTTCAGAATTAGGTTCCAAAAACTGTGTGCAAAAAGGGGGAAAAAAAAAAAAATCTTAACAGGTTATCGATAGTGGAGTCAAGAGTGCCCACGAAGACCAGGCTAAAGGCAGACACTGACTGGTGGTCATTAACACCATGCTGGGCAAGCGACCAAACAACTCTTTGGGGCCAAATAGTCACTAGTTGTTTGAGTAGCTGAGGGATCTATTTAGTTTCAAACATCTTTCTGCAACTTTCTCCTCCCCCTTGTGTGGGCTCTGAAAAGTCTTTCTGTACTTTTTCCTATCCACAAGTCACAGAACAGCCCCGGGCACGGTGGAGGCACGAATCCTGACATCACCTTCCTCCCTCTCTTTACAAACTGCAGCGTTTGTGTAAAACAGGACATGGAAATTACCGCTTCAAACAGCATTATGCTGAAAATAAAATACTGTTTATTTAAAATAAACTATTTAACTGTTTAAACGACAGTTAAAACAATTTGCCTTAAGGGGACACCTGCCCTCACCGCTTGACTCCAATTACTCTGGTGCAATTAAGTTACTTACCTTCAAGAAAAACTCAGAAGATGCATTTTTTTCCCATTGGATTTCCACTCCCAGCTCTCCCCCTCTAATGCCAGCACCAAACAGCACCCGCCCAGCTAGCGGGAGGTGCACTGTGCAGCTATAAAGCGCCAATAATTAATTAACTATCTCTAGTGCTTCATAGTTGGCCACAGGAATCCCAGGGACACAAGCTCTCCCAGCGTGCAGCCCCTGTCCCCAGCACCTACACTGGGACGCGTACAGAAAACCCGCTCTGGGGTGGTGGGGGAACTCAGTTCTGCCTCTAAGGGGTGCGAGGTGCAAGGCTCGTGTTGGCAGGTTCTGCACTAGAGAACCGCACAGAAAGGAGAATGCAGGGATTGCACCTCTGCTCCTCCAGCTCTGCCTGCTGCAGAAGTCAGCAGTTATTGGCGTAACACCGCCGAATCTACTGCAGCCACACTGGCATGGAGGGAAAGTCCTCTCAAGCCATCCAGCTGGACTCCTACCTTCTCAGAGACCCCAAACAACAAACTGACAGCAGAGACAGTAGAGTAATGAACAACTAACACCACAGCAAGTAGTCTCCAGACGCCCAGATGGACAAATACCGAGAACTCAACTGAGATACAGAACCAAAAAAACCTAGGGAGCATTACGTGACTACCCAGGGAATAAGCATCACACCCGCAGCCAGGCCAGCACTGGGAGAAGGTTCCAGGCTGTGGTGCGCAGAGCTGGCCGCACAGCGTTCCGCGGGCAGCCGTGAACCTCCTGGGCTTTAACAACTCCAGCAGTCAGCCGCAGCCGCCTTGCACCAGCATTCACCTGCCTTGGCGCGACTGGAGTCGTGGAGATGCTACAAGGAGAAGTTCAACCCGAAAGCACGCCGCTAGTCCTACAAGGACCGCTGCAACTACTCTCGGCCAAGTCACATTTCTTGACCAAAGTCCATTATGCAAGAGAATTCTGGGTGACTTGAGACCTTAATTCCTTCCAGACAAGCCAATGCACCAAAGTACGTAACGTGCTGGTGAAATGGCTTTAGGAAAGAAAGCAAAGTCCATCCACCCAGGAAGGTTTGGGAATCGAGCTAGTGATCAAACCAGCTGGAGTGCTGCGTTCGGGTATCTGACAGAAGCTCCCTAACCTGCCCCGTGCTGGGACCTCTCCCAGCTGCCCTAACTTGAAGGCAAACCCTGAAACCCTGACACAAACCAGAGCTGAAATAACAGCAGTGGTGCGTGTAAACCACTTTCACCAGCATCAGTCAAATCCTGCTCCTCATCCCAAACACAAAACCTCGAGACCTTTGAGATTCCTTAGTGAAAAGTGGGAAATGGAGACCCAAGACTGGAAACCCTGAGGAAATAAATGGTCTCCAGACAACTTACATGTAAATCCATGTACCCTCTGTGAAGCTTTAAACACTCCTGTGGTACAGAAGCGACACAGCTTCTTAAGGACAATTTCAAGCACATCTTCCCTGCCTAAGTTCTGACGCTACTCTTACAGGCTTCACTGAAATTTAAATAGATTCAGTAGGACTTAGGAAAAGAAATCAGAAGAACCTTATCATTGCCCTGCTCTGGGGGCATTCAGGGATAAAAAATGCTTTGCCTTGCAGATAATTGAATTCGTAGGTAGTACCTAAAGCAGTTAGAAGCAGAAATTCCGACAAATAAATTAGGTTTTAAACCAACACCTAATTTTAAGTTGGATTTTCACTGAACGGCTGTTGAGGGTATACTGTAGTCTATACTGTAGCCTATGTCTTAATACCACTGAGTTTTGGGTTGGTTTTTTTATGCAACTACTTCTTTTCACATCAGTGAAGATATTTCAGGTACTCAATCATTAAATCTGCTTTCACTAATCACATAACTGCATTTTGAACTTGGGGTTCGTCAGTCTTTACCCCAAAACTATACTTGAAGGCACCGGTACATCAACTACTGGCCTGTAAAATTTCAGTTCTTAAGCGTCGCTAAGCCCCGAGTCCTGTCTGAAATTACTATTTCTTCTCGGCACTCTTTCTTGACGACCAAGGAGGAAGCAGCTTTCCCTGTCTAGAACTTCAACAGCAAATCAAAATCCAGACCCAAAGAAAACAACCCAGTCCAAGTCCTGCGGGAACCGCGCTGCCAGAGCCTCCGCTGGGACTGACCTTCCACGGCCAAGTCACAAACCCCTGAAAATAGGGGGGGGAGGGAGAAACCCCCAAACCGACAGAATCCTAACTCCAGGAGCACCGTTTGTGCCGCTATAAGAAGAACTGAGGTAACAGCAGTGAGTTGTTTCTAGTTTGCTATGTTACACCGACTTTCAGATGAGTATTACCTCAACATTAAAAAAAACAACAACAAAACCCCCCAAAACCAACCCCAACAAACCCAACCAAAACCAACATCCAAACCAAAACCCCACACAGACAAGCAGACACCCCAGCCCCCCACCCCCAACAGAAGAAAAATTAAGACAAGCTCGTGAGATAGGCATTATTCAAGGATCTTTACAGCTGACTTCTGCTTTTTAAATTAATATAAAGGAATCAGTTTCTGGTTGTACTGTTGTTTAATGTAGAAATGAAGCATCACAAAAAAAGACCTGTTGTGCTTTTTGGCATTTTTCCACTGACCCCTGCAAACTGTACAATAAGTTGTGTTCTCCAGAAACATAAAATTGAACTGGACTGTAATACAAAACTATTAACTGGTATAAACAAGTTACTGCCTCAATTATTAGAGTAAACCCATTCAAAAAGGAGAAGGGAAAAAAAAAAAAAAATATGGCTGCAGCAAATAGTTAAGCGTTTCTAGTTTTTGCTTGTGGCATCGACATTAATATTTGTGTAAGCTCACTAGGTAAAGACATGCCGTCAACCGCTAAAGAACGTTCACTTCCTAGCTTTGTATCTATTACATGAATATAATTTTGCACTGATCATACATCTAAATGAAATAACTCTACTGTAAAAGTGAATGCAGGGGCAGAAATATTAAATTAAAGCCACTGGTCCAAAAACTGTTTCTAGCAGGCTGGTCCACTTTGGATTTTCCTGGTCCTGTTCAGAAGATTAGCGCGCTTGGCTGGTACCAAGGAAAACTACGATTGCTGGTCTACTGGATCTTCTATCACTTCTAGATGAACACTGGTCCAGTTCAGGATATTGACAACAACACAGGGTGCGTTACTCACTTAACAACCTGCTGTGGTTCACCAAGAGTATGTTGCTCTCCAAAGTGGTTCTTTGCCACTTCTCTCCGTAAGGCAGCAGCCAAGGCTGGGTGGGGCACTCTCCCTTTTCCCGACAGTTACCACCGGCTTTGCTACGATGCGGACATGCAGCAGAAAGGCCTTTCTCCTAGAACTTCTCACAGTACAGCACTTAATCTTTCTGTTTATCAGAAGACAGCTCTTGATGAAACCTTCCATTCGTAATAAGAATGCAACTCTTTTGAACTCAAACAGTTTTATTTAATGTTTTCTCGCAGACTTTCTGCAAAGTAGCTTCTTTTGAAAGAAGAGAGAAAGGAGGGGTTTTTGGGAATACCAAGTTAAAAATGTGAGCCGAACTAAACATGCCATACACATGCTGATAAGAATTTAACACACATTCATCCGTATGGGCACTCTTCAGTAGACTGGACCAGTGTTTCAATGCAAATTCCAGCCCCCGGAGAACTACATGGTTTAGATTTCACAGTATGACTTTTCCCCCTGTAACCCGGGGGAAAAAACCTTAACTGGGTAACTGAGCGAGTTCTTAGCTACTCTGTCCATCCACGCTCTGAGACATCAGAAAAGACTGGACCACTTCTTCAGTGGATTGAGGGCTGGTGCTTACGTCCTCCAGAGCATCTGTAACGGAGAACTGCCGATCCCGCAACCGGTTCCAATTGGCCAAAATATTGTGGTATTCAAAAACTTTCTCGTAATTGCCAATGGAATTGTACAGTTTAATGAGACCTCTGTAATCATATTCAAGTCCACTGTATCCTTCGCCAAAAAGCTTCTTTCCTAAAGAAATCCAAAAGAAAACAAAACTAAGGAGGTAATCCACCCATATGTTGCATCTTATTCCTCATGTCATTTCTACCAACAGCACGGCCCGTTTTGTTACGGCAGATCAGCGCGGCTTTGTTACGGCAAATCGAGGACACGAGCAACAGACAAGCTTCCCCCGGATGAGGGTTTGGACTCCGTCTGCCTTCTCCTTCAGGAGTGTTGTAACTTGTCCTCAGGACTTCTACAATCAGACCATTAATTCCACCACAGCTTTACAAGCGTGGAATCTACTGGTCATATAAAGGAGATAATTTTGTGTGCCAGTATCACCCGGAACTCAAACAGGGAAGCTGTTTGTCCGTTTTCTACATTAAAATCAACTTTTCTGTACTGCACTGTCTAGAACTGTACCAGGTTAACATCCTCTGTCTGAAAATCAAGCTACAGCACGGCCCAAAGATGCACCTGATTTGGAATTGTAAGTTTGCTGCAAATTATAATTGGCAAGAAAATTACTTAATGAGAGTTCAGTGACGCTGACAGGCACACTAGTTTTCCATTTCTTTAGAAATTTAGCTGCATTCTGCACTCCAGCTCTAGCCACAACCCCAGAAACGTGGTGTGAAGACTAACACCCAAGCTTTTCATTAGTCCACCTCCAGATGCTTTCAGGAACGAATTTTGATGGAGCACCAAAAGTAACGCAATTCCAGAACTCAGTTCTCAAGAGAACGTGCAAGAAAAAGCACGACATTCAGACTGAAACCACTTACACAATGAACATCTCGCGTTTCATTAAGTTGATGGAACCACAGAATGGTTTGAGGTGGAAGGGACCTTAAGGATCACCTAGTTCCCAGCCCCTGCCAGTGGCAGGGACACCTCCCTCTACAGCGGGTTGCTCAAAGCCCCATCCAACCTGGCCCTGAACACTTCCAGGAAGGGAAGTTCTTTAATAGATCTTTAATAAACTTTTTAATGATGTTTCCTGTAGTTTTAAAACAGCTCTAAAGCCACACGATGTAAGAAACACCTACCAATCGCTATGGATCGCAAATAAAGCTTTTCGGCATTTTCGTATTGATTCATATCATAGTTATAGAGAGAAGCTAGATGGCCCACGGACAGGGCAACTTCATAATCTTCTTGACCTAGGAGCTGCTCCTTAATCTGAATTGCTTTGATGTGCATTTCTTCTGCTTCCTGTGAGGATCAAATTCACATAGGTCAGGTCACCACTCACCATGCCACAAAAAAAAAAAAACAGGGAAAAAGGAAGGTTTAAAAAACCCCCACAACTACATAGTGACTAAGTAGTTTATAGTGAAAAGCAAGAAGGCCAAAAGCAAATTAACTTCTCCAAATTCTTAGTTATGTGGCTCAGCAAATAGTGCCACTTGTTCTGTTGTCAGAACTGCAGCCACCCTGGCTCTGAAGGCACCGGGCATCTTAATGGGTTGGTTTTGCACAAAGCTTTGGAGAGATGAATTCTAAAGTACAAGTTTTCCAACCATGGAACTACCAGCTGAAGGTATGAATTGTGCAGACTGAAAACCATCATTCGTTGTGACACATTTCTAGATGTCTTGCAGATTTTAAGTCAAGAAGTTTAAATAAATATCATCTTACCTTAAACTTTCTCATGGACTGATACAGTCTTCCAAGGTTGCCATAGTGTTTTGCTGTCTGTACATTGAACTCCCCAAAGGCTTTTTTAGCTAACTGGAGGGAGGACAGATGCAAGTCGTGAGCTTCTTGGAGTAATCTCTGCTCAGTTTCCTTGTTGTGACAGTCTATTGCAATCTCCTCCAGGATAAGTGCTGAGTACAGGAGAGAGAAACCAATGTCACCGTGGTTCAACAACACAGGGCTGAGATGTAAGCAGTACAAAGTCATCTACGCAAGACACTTGAGATCTCTAATTAGGCTTTGTGTTCATTACAAACTGTTTTCCAACAGGCATGACCAGATATCAAGCTCCTAACATAGATTTTTATGTCTGTATTTTTACTCCTTCCTCCCCCCAAAATCTTCTGGCTAGATTTTAAATAAGGAGGTTTTGGGTCCTTTACAAGCGTGTTGACAGACAGCACTGACGACTACGGTGAATATTCCCGAGTGACCTCTACATGAAAAAACCAAACCAAACCTGAAGTTAGATTGCCTCTGTTAGGGAACGGGGTAAGGGTATCTCAATCACTGACTGAATTCAAATGGTCCCAGTAACACAGTTCAGGGAACTACCTTTAACTCTCTTGGAAGATGCCAAGAGAAGATGGTCTTCTGGGAGAATGTGAGTTATAATGCCAATAGCACGTTCAGCATGGAATCTGCAAGAGTTTAAATAAAAAGTTCAAGGTGCATACATCCGAGATAGCAGCTGAGCAATTAAATATTAGAAACATTACCGCAATAAATGGATGCATTTCAATTCTAATTGAACAGCCTGTATCATTTGAGAGCATTTTTCTCCATGGACAGTACTGAATTTGCTGCTGTACTCACAGTGCATTGTCAAATTTTCCAGAGCTGTACTGGTGAACGTATGACGAGTAAGCCAAGTCTTCATGAGCTGTAGCTACATGTATGTTTTTACCTCCAAATACTGACTGCCGGATATCAAGAGCTGTCTGAAAGAGTTACAAGAAAACCATCGCATTGGTTAGTACAGAAGAAAAACTTAATCAAGCTCTCTCACTGTTAAAAAGGAGGGGAAAAAAAAAAAAAAGGTAAATCTATGGGCTGTGAAACTCTGTCAGTCTCTGCTTACGTACTTGAGGCAGTAAATATTAAAAGCCACTTAAGAGTTTGGAAAAACCCACCAAACCCCATAGTCAAGGGTGGGCTTTGGTGTGGGTTTTCTTTAAAAGGAAGCAAGGATTGCAGGAACAAGTCAACTATTCTATACCTCTGCAAGTTAACTATATGCGAGTTGCAGCAGAAGCATTTGAGAGATGATGAGTATGAAGAGAAACTGTAGACAGGCTTTGGCCCTGCCTCGTACCTGATAGATTGCAACAGATTGGCATATATTGTCTACATTGAGCAAGTAAAATCCATAGTCTAGTAGCGTATCGGAGTATTTGGGGTGCTTGGCTCCAAAATGCTCCCTGTAGAAACACACTTAGATTACAATCCGAGGCAAATGAAGCACAGTTTTAGAAGGGTGGGGGTTGTTTTCAGTGTGACTTACCGGGCAAGGTATACCGCGTGTTTTATCAGCTGTTCAGCTTTCTTGAATTCACGTTTTACGACACAAGCCTAAGAGGGTGAAACGAAGCACGTGAAAAGGTGGATCCTAAGAACTCGTCTCCTCCAGATAGGGGCCAGTTGCTAACTACTGTCTTTAATTTCAAAATAGCATCATGGTTACTAAAGGACTTTCAGGTGTTTAAGAGGTTCGTGGCTAACATTAATAAACTTGTATTTTATTCTGCTATAGACACCTAAAGGACTAGTGCTGTGCCTAGCCTAGACGAAGGAGAGGAACACATCCCCTCCCGTGGAATGCTCTCGGGTTAGCTCTGTCATGATGTTCAGCTGAAAAGCTCTAACTCAGCTTCAGAAAGAAAGAAAAAAACCAGAACCCCCACGGGTCTGAAACCTTAGACCAACTAAACACAAATAACAAGCCATAAAGCTCAGCTGGCTACCCAAGTATTCTGGAGGTACAACCACTCTCGGTAGTAATTTAGTCACAAAAGTAACATGGAAGATTTTAAATTCACCTTGGAAGCTTGTCGTAAAACATCCACTACTACTTTGACAGGCAGGCCAACTGTGATCTCCTTCATAGCTTCTATACACCATTTATAAGCCTGTTGAACAAAGAGTTACCAACATAATGAAGCTGGAACTTCGCTACGTTGCGGCATCAAGAAAATTGTTACTCGGCTCTGAAAAATAACCTGGTCATTTACATTAAACAGTATATTTTGTAATTGCTTGTGTGTAATGAAACTTGTTCAGCTAACTCTTAAAAGACAGACTTAAAAGCCTTTTTATGGTTAGTGCTGAACGCGTAATTATTTTCCACTAGCCTAAAGCACGTGTTATTACAGCGACTTTTACAGACAAAAAGGGTATGTTACGAGTTTTTAAGTAATCCTCACAATTCCTCTTGTGTAAGCCCATTTCCTGGTCAGTGCATTTCGGAACAGTTTATACAGAGGTTACACTTAAGACACAGTTTTTATAAAACAAGTGCAAAGAACTGTTACCAGCGTCCTGCTAATTCCTTCTTACCTATTGAAATAGCTTTTTATAATCATTCTTTTCCAGATGACCAACCCACGCTACCCGCCTGTCACACATCATTTCCTAATGCTGGTCAAAATACCACTAAGAACTTGCAGGTTAATTCAGAACAATACATAGAAAGAAAAACCAATAAATCAATATTCCTCTGGTACTGTCACACAGGTACCAAAAGGAAGCAGGAACTCCAGTTAGGAAGATAACATGAATACTGCGCCAGCCACGGAGCGTCCAAGCAGATTTCCTAACCAGCTTTCTGAAGAAGAACAACCCCCAAATCCCACTCACCTCATCGTAGTGGCTCTTGGCGAAGAGCAGCGCGCACAGCTCCCCGTAGAGCGCCGCTTTGTTCGCTTGCTGCCCGTGCTTTGCAAGTTTGTCCATGTAAGACTGCGCGAGCTTGAACGTCTCTTCTCCCAGGTGGTATTTACAGTTACCGTTCCGAACGTGCAGCAGCCTAACGAGCATGGAAAGAGATCTTCTAAACAGTGTCCCAATAAACTGTTGACAGGCAGCAGTACCCTGGGTCTACAGCTTGGTATTGTACTCAACAAAAGAGCTGGGCTGTCAGCCCAACCAAAGCACACTGTCTGAATTCAGCACTACAGAAGACCTGTTCAGAGAACACCCTTTCAGTGCACCATGCTTTGCCTCTGGCACGGCAAGAATTGTTATTGCTGGAGATAAATGGTTTTACAAATGGATGCAGTTTCACATAAACAATGTTTGAACCACTCGGGTGTGGTGGCTTTGTGTTTTATTTTTCATAAAATCCACTCTTCTCTACACTGATGGAATTCCAGTTCCAACGCCCTGCAATTCACAGTATTTAAATCCCTTCTACCTCCTTTCCAGAGTAGGGTAAACTGAAGCAGACACTGAACAAGTACAGACATCACTAGTTCTCCTGCACCTCTGGGCCTTCTCCCCAAACCACAAGTAGCGCCGTGCTTCACAAGTGGGTGTTTGGTTTTGGGGGTTTAAGGGGGTTTCTTCACAAGAGATTCAATCACGTCCATTCATCACGGTATCCAGCACTGACTCAACACCACCAGACAAGACAATTTTGTTGACCCAGTTCACACCAACTCTAAAAAAAGGCCTCTCCCCTCGCCGTGCCCCATATCCTAACCCACTGCCTTTCCATCTGAAGGATTAACAGCAGCTTTATCAAATAGCCAAGTGCAGGCAATAAAACGCAGCGCTACTGAAACACATTCTCCCTTCTCTAGAGAAGTAACAGTTTTAGCTTCTGGCATCTATTTAAAATTAAAGAATTTTTTTGTTAGTGTAGGCTGATGCTTATTTACTTGAAAGAGCTACATGAGAAATGTGCGTGTTATCGTATTCCAAGCCTGAAGGGCAGAACCGCACCCCCGCCCATTGCAGGCTAAGAGGAGACAGCTGCTCCTGCTGCACTGCGAGCGCTGCCTTTTAGCACACACACGGAATTTTGGTAAATTAACCTCCATTGTCCCTCCTGGAAATCTGTTACTAGACAATGAGCAGAGAGACTGGAAAACCAGACAAGCCTTTGCAAATCTGGAAGACAACGAACGTGGGAAGAGCAACGTACACAGCAAAGAGCAACGGGAGGTAACACCACAAGGCAAAGAGGCCAAAGCTCTGGACACGGGAGCTGATGCAGCCGTACAGCGTTTTGTACCCTCGAAGATAGCAGTTGATAGGAGGATCTATCACAGTGTAAGGGTGAGGAAGGAACAGGGAGGTTTTTGACCAACTGCTTCTCTTCTCTAAACCTGTGCCCTGTTACCATTTACTCTGAGTAAAGAACTAAGTTACTGTAGCCATGCCTCCTGCGACAGCAAAGTCGTACATCTAAGGTGGCCCTATGAATTCAGCCTGCCTCTAACAAAGTATCACGGAACGCAAACACAAGAAAGAAAAGAAAGTTCCCATCATAAGAAGGAAGGAGCAGGCAGCACACAGCAGATGTCCATTAGCCACGCAAAGAGAAGATCAAAAGAAAAGACCTTCAAAAAAAATCCCCGAAACAAGCTACGTAAACACCAGCTTTCAGTGAGAAATGGATCAAGAACAGAAAGAAAAAGCCACAAGAGACACATTTTTCCTTAAATAAGATCCGAGAACTAAACTTGGGGTGTTCTTGGTCACGAGCAGCAGAAAGCTAACTAACATTCAGGCAACAAGAGGCAGGAATTTTAAATAAAACAGAGAACAAACCAACACCAATGCAATTACAGCTTCCCTAAAGAGGGAAACTGTTTTGCCTCCACCACTCAATTGAGAGCTGCTGTGGAACATCACAAAGACAAAGCCCAAACCCCACGTAATGGTGTAAGCCAGCAGGGACAGTGCTGCTGTTTAGATAAGTGCTTGGGAAAGATCATATCCGGGATCTGGAGGTTTCAGTGACAGTGCCTAAAAAATAATCAGCCAAAGAACCCCAGCTAAACCTAACCCAATCCTCTAGCATGAGTGGAGTAGTGGAGTTTATATGATCCTGTTTTGAGTAACAAAACAAACCCTTTATTAAGCAGAAGGAATTTCAGAAGATAAAGCCGAGAGGAAGACAAAATGCCTTAAGACATTTAGGCTGACAGCTATGAATCTTCTTTGATGTCTGCAGTAAGAGCTCCTGGGGAATAGCTTGCTGCCCCCCAAGTAAAACCACTCTCTAAGAACATACAAGCGTAGCAAACAATGTTATGCTGCAGCTGAGGAAGCCTAAAAACATCAGCAAAAACGTCAAGAGTCAGCAAAATCCAAAACAATTAAGTGGGAGAACCATGTATTTGTATTCTGGTTTTGTGCCTTATTTGCATTAAATACTGAGAGAAAGCAAACCAAAAAGAGCACAGCACAGGCAGGGAAGCAGTACACGAGCTTGTGGAAAAACTCACATCTTCACATTTTCTCAAGTTTCTCCACACAATTTACTACTGCTAGTACAAAGAACCAACAAGTCATGCCTAAATAGCACAGAACTTTACATGGTTTTAAACTGCATTCTATCTGTAAGGCAATGTATTAATTCTATTCATGATGCACTGTATTAAGCTCCCAGAGATGAGACTTTCTAGCTTATAGAGTAAGAGCAGCCACTTTTAGGAGTGTCGTATTTTCAAAAGCTGGACTTAAATTCTGTCCTCTTAAAACTCCACCCAGCTCCAGTATGAGCACAGTGGTGAGAACAAGATATTTTACAGCAGGGATTAGACAGTAACAACAAAAGTTTATCCTACTGCCACGTGACTTTGGAGCAGAGTACAATCACTGCTCTCTCCCAAAAATGTATTTAGATTTGATATCATCTGCAATTCTGACAGTGTTTCAAATTCTTCCCATTTCATACTCTTCCGAATAAAGATGCTGTTATTTGATTGTTTGGGAGGTGCCTGAACACAGCAGGGTGTCTCCTCACTCAGCTGTTGCCCAGAGGGACTTATGGTTACAGGCAGGCCATCAGCTCTCATTAGGGAACAATGGCTGTCTCTACCCAAACAGAATTAACATCTCCAGTTCAGAAGAGTTCATCCTAACACAGGACGGGTTCTTTTCTAGCACAAAATTAACATCTTTCCACAGCTGTGGGGGCTGTACACTGTCCAACAGAGTTACCTTTTTTCCCCTTTCTTTACCTTCTTTTCCTTTTTTTTTTTACTTGGGAGAAGGAGAGGGATTTTATTTTTAAGACAACTTCTCCAGTTTGCCAAGCAGCCTGACACAACAAGGAAACTTTTTTTAGATTAATTAGAAGGCAAAGGCCCAAGTACTCTAACAGTGGTGCTATATCCATCATTCCCCAGTTCTAGGAAGGAGGGTATGCGAGCCAAGTCTGCTCCTGGCATCATCTTCTTTCTGGAACGAAAGGCAGTGGTAGCTGGCCGGGCAGAACAAGGCCGAGCAGCAATCGTTGCCATGGCCCTTGGGCTGGCACATGAAAGAAGCAGCTACTGGCAAAGCCTCTTTACACTTCAGATTTGTCCAACCGTAAACAAGGTGCAGGGCTTTTTTTAGAGCAGTTTTCAAAAACAAGTTTTGCCTTCTATTCAGATAAACCCAGTACATGCTTTGCTGTTCATTACAACACCTGCAAATAAAAAATAAATCCCTGATTTAGCTACACTGGGTAGCACACAGGTACTCAAGCGCATACCTGTAGCACACAAAAGAGGCCAGTCACGGTCAGCAACAAAAGGAAGCCAGCTACTGGCTGCAGCCTGCACAGCACACGGCTGGATACACAGGCCTAGCAGCAAAGCAACTGAAAACTAAACGTGGTGGTGCTTTGGGCCTCTGTGAATGGAAACTGAATCTCAACGGTTCCACTTCAGGCCTTGAGAAGAAAGGCAGGTACAAGACCCAAATGCCTTCTTCGAGTAAAACTATCTTTTCTGAATGTTCAGGCTGTATCCACAAGAACTGGGCACCTAGGTATTTACCTAATCACACTGTAGCTCAGCACAGAGCAAGAGAACGCGCTGGATCTGCCATCCGGACAAGTATGCTCTCCTTTTATTTCTGCTCCACTGCATTTAGATCCTTTAAGTTGGGATTTAGCAAATTCTTCTTGTAGTAAATACAAGTTCAGCAAACACCAAGACACGACATTCCTTCACGTGCAAAAAGCCTCCAAAAGCCCAAGGTGCTGGACCACTCTGACTGTCCAGCACCTGCTGCCTGTGACACCCTGGACAGAAAGGCCAAGCGATGGGTTTTTTCCACTGAACTGTGGTGCCAGTTTACAAGTTGAAAACCCAGGGATTAGTGTAAAACAAGCAGCTTGTGATCCTCAGCTCTAGCCAGGAAAATATTTTGGTGCAGCAGAACGTGAAAGGGAGCATCTGAAACTTGCTGGCTCTAAGGCAGTTGGTAACATTACTGGGTATTCACAGTCAGACACACAGGAATTAAAGGTGACCTCACCTTACACAACATTCTACAGCACGAAACCAGTGAAGGATTTCATCATGAAGGGTGCATAGCTGAAGGCAGGAAAGAAATACCTTCTCAGCATCACTGTACCAGCCTGCATCCGATAGGAATCCCCCTGGAAAAGAATAAATAAAATCAAGAACAAACAGACATTTGAACAGCAAAGCATCCTTTTAAGAGAAAAAGGGTCTGCTCAAGTTTGGTAAGACTACTAATTTCACAGAACTGCGGATGGGAACCCTGTCAAGGTTAAACCCTCCAGTCCTGAATTGAAAAGGATGAAAAATAAGAATGGAAGAATTTTCCCTCAGTTGTGGATGACTCTTTGGTGTTACATAGTTTTCCTAGAGCTTTCTGTCAAGAAATACTTGCTAACACTAAAATTATGCAAAGTCTTAATGTTAAACACCACACTTGGAATCAAATTTTAAATCAAAATAAACCTATATATTCTCAGATATTAAAATCAATACATTTTTCTTAAGACACCAACAAGTAGTTTTCTAAAAGTTACATTCCAAACCCACACGTGTTCTTCAAAAAAGAATCACGGACTGTAACGTGAAAAATAAAAATATCAGCATTAGGTTAACTGAAGCTGGCATGAAAGAAAGCTTCATACTTTAAAGAGCCCATCATCACCAGTTACCTAGAACAAAACCGATCTGGATTGCTTTTTCTTTTACAGCAGAATCCGACTCTGCTATGTAGGAGCACCGTCTACTGAAAGAATAGGCCAGTACAGAAGCAACTTTTACTCCATGGTCCATCAAAGCCTGAAAACAGTGATGAAGCAAATGCCTGAAACAAAAGAAAACAGATTTTGATTACACACGAAGTTTGTAAAACACAGCAGCCAGTTGGCTCTTGAGTGCCATGGACTGAAATGAGTAGTGATCCAAAGCCCCTCTCAGAGCAAAATCAGATGAACTTGAGCATCATTGTCAATCTTGAAGCCAGTGAATTACAGTTGATGGATTATCCAACAAATAAAGCGAGCATACACCAAGTTCTTTACAAGGACACCCTCCAGTGTAAGCAAAGCACGAGTTACCCACACAATATTAACACTGGGAAACAACATTTTCAGCTAAAACTTGGAGGGGGAAGTCTCAGCTCAACCCTCACCCCACAACTCCCACAGAAACTGCAGACAAAAGAGCAGTGACAAACCCCTGAACATCACACACAAACACACCACGGGAGGGAGGTGTGTCTAGAGATTCAAAGCTTATTCTGGTTAAAGAATCTGATCTTAAAAAAAAATTTATTTATAAAAAAAATAATGAAAAAAAAAAAAAAAAAAAAAAAAAAAAAAAAAAAAAAAAAAAAAGCAATATCAAGCTCTGAGCAGAACACCACAAATTCAAGTATGTAATGACAAGAAAAGTCTTTAAACCAGGGCGACCCTAGTGCCTGGATAAGCCCTCACTCACAATTTGCTGCAGCAGCAGGACACAGGTACGGGACCGCCAATGCTCTGGGAATGGCTGGACATTGATCGGGGGGGCTGAGCAACTGAGTGTTTTGCATCACTCGTTTTTCTTGTTTATGCCTTTTTTCCGCCTGTCTTTGTTGTTCTCTTTTTTCAAAACTGCTGTCTGTATGTCAGCCCACAAGTTTTCACACTTTCACTCTTCCAGTTCTCTCCTCCTTCCTGCCTTCCTGCTGGGTGGGTGAGAGGGGCTGGATGGTTCTTAGCTGCCTGCTGGGGCTACACCACGACAACTGACAGTGTCAGAGTAACAAGAAAGCACTCTGGGGACCACGTACCACAGATAAATTGGTACATTTACACAGAAGTTCTGATTGGTTTATTTTTTAAGACAGAAGATACACTGTAATATAAAAGTTAATATGTAAATGTAATGAGATATTCTTCGGGTTATTAGATGGACTAGTACACAAGAAAATCAGAGACCCTCCAAATTCAAAACCTAGATCAAGAGGTGAGACCTGAAATGAGAATTGTTGATACACGTCCTGGGTGGCGTGAGAACAGAACTAGCTCTGTTCAGTGATTTTACTTTTCAGTTCTTCTAACTCCCTGCACTGTCTGCAGTCAGCAGCCTGTTTTCCCAGGCAGTGTCTGCTGCTGGCAGTGATAACACCCCGTGTTTAGAGTTACTACCAAGGGTTGGTGTGCAGACCA
>JAAGNO010003275.1:173698-219804 GCA_033439905.1 Ceryle rudis | reverse complement strand
CTCCCCGGGGGGGAGTCGTCCATGAGTCATGGGCAAGGCATCGGTGGGCCCATTAACAGAGAGGACTCCTCCGGCTGCATGTGAAAGGGTGTCCTGGGCAGCGGCTACCAATGATTTGTTTTGAGCAATGACATAGTGGGTATAGAATACACAGTTTTGCTTCTACCCATATAATGATAAACTGGTCCCAGCCCCTCTAACTATGACACAGTATGAAGTAGTAGATTGTGTGATTCATTCAATTTCCCATTCCCTCAACAGCCCACTGAAAAGGATATTTATTTACATTGCAAATCTCAACATACCCTATAAAAACAGAAAAAAAACTTTGGTAGACAAGTCTTTCCTTCTTTCCCAATGAAAACAACATTGATATCTATTCCCAGCTATTTTCAAATAGCTGCTTTAAAACATCATAGTGTAAAGGCCAGTAAGGGGATAAAAAAAAAAAATGTCATTCTATAACAACAGAAGAGTCACCAAACTTTCAATGGCATATACCATTTGCATCTATTTTTGTTGGCCATTTGTGAAGAATCACCAATAGTGCAGCAAATAACAATACTGTCTTTCTCATCCTCCTCCTCAGTGTTCATCAGTCAGGGAGGACTCAGAGCAATTAAGGAAAACCAGTATACATTTATGACTTGGAGTTTCAGGAGGGCCACAAGAACATGTCATTTGTGATAAGACTGCAAGAGTGGCAAAAACTAAGCCTGGACTATGGATCATAAGTTATTTAGCCTTCCTAATTGCAACAGTCATAAACATGCACAGCCTGAGACTGCCTGTCAGAGCCTGTAATTCCAAGTGCTGTAGAATGCCAGCAGGCAGACACCAAACCCCATGAGTCAGGCAGGAGGGGGTCTGCAATTGCTAGGGAATACTGTCTCTGTGAGATCTGTCAATAGGGATCTCTCAGTATTCTTCTGCTACTCTTGTTTGTCTCCTTTCCAGAGCCATTGCCTTGGCTGGGTGTGTGGAGCAGAAGCTAGTGAGGGGGAGCCCTTGTCAGGATGCTCCATGTTGCCACGTTACAAATAGGGCTACTGCTGGGTTTCTTTTTGAGCTGCAAGAAATTTAAATGGAGAGGAGTATGTGTTCTTACAGGCTGTCATTCTCCTACAGATGCCAGAATGTCTTGGTATGGTCCTGACAGCTGACTGATTGATTTGATCCATTGCCTGTATAGCAAACATATGAGAGATGACAGGCTTTATAGGTTTTTAAGACTTCTCCCATTTTATTGCTTGCTGTAGGCTTAGAGTTAAATACTGGTAAAGATTTGGAATCGGCCAAGAAAGGAAAGTAATAGTTAAGAGTAAGCAGTCAAATGTCAATGTGACAAAATTATCTCCAGAGGATATATTTTTTTCTGTTCCAGGGAAGAAAAGATTATATTCACATTACACAAACAGGGACAGGAGTAAGATGATATTGTTATGTTGCAAAGGTGCTTAGAAACACAAATGACCATGAGTTCCTGAAAAACAAAGTTAGTCAGGTGCTGTAGCTGTTATCATCTGATTATCAGCAACCTGATAATGACAAAAATCATGTTTAGCTAGCTAAAACAAACAGGAGAAATAATCTAGGCTAGTTACTGTATCAGTAATTCTAATTTCATTTGTAACTAAGGAATGCAGTTTTGAGCATGGCTATAATACAGTAGCTTAAAAAGAATGGAGTACAGATGGAAAGTTAGGAGTGAACAAGCTTCAGTGTATGGAGGAGCATTGGTAGGAGGAAACACTGGGTTAGAGCTCTCTGGACTCTTGTCAGGTGAGGGTTTTACAGGGTTAGAAAGCACTCCTATTTAGTCTCTCACACACTGGGCTAAAGACATACAATTAAAGTAAGGACATCTTAAACTAATAAAATATGTTATATGAAATTAATGAATTGTCAGTTAAAATAGTTGTTGTAAATTATTTGATGGTAGGATGATAGTAAGATTCTAGAAAGGGAACAATTAGTAAACTGAAATAACCCTTGCATTTTCACCCTGCAATCAGGATCTGAAATCAAGGGCTGTCAATCAAGACTCCATAAAGTCTTGAATGTTGCAACTCAGTAAGTAAACATAAACAAAGTAACACAATTGAAAAGCTAACTCCTGTTACAATTTCTCAGTATATTTTTAGTTTCTGTATTTTTATTTTTTATGTCAGGTTTAGTGTTTCAAGTGGTGTATATAAAGCATGACTTCTAGTACAATCATTTGAGATTGTAATTTTAATAATTGAATGAATGAGTGACGGACAGTAAAGCTATAAATACTTAGCTTTTAAAATGACTTTTAGGTTTCTCACAGCTTACTGAGATAATTAGCTCAGTTCTAACTATTCAAAGCTTTTTGAAGATCCTCCCAGTTGCATGAAATGAAAAGGGATGTTGGTTCATGTTTTCAAAGTTTATTTATAACCATTAGGAACAGGCATGGAAAAAAATGAATAATGGGATGAAGGAGTCAGTGTCAGCTCTAGGAATGAGCTCACTGAGAAATGGTCAGCTCCAGAGCTGTGTAGGCAGTTTATACATGCAATGTTAGGATAAAACATTGTGAGAAAGTTAAAAATCTTTCATTTTCTTTGAGTTAGAGATTGAGGGTAAGGAATAAGTGTTTCAGAAAATATAGGTGCTCTGGTGAGAGAACCTCTCCTCCCTTGGCACACGAGTGGAACTTGCCCCGCTGAGATCTTTACCACTGCCACCAGTAGAGACAGAAGTGAACTAATTATAAACAGTAGTGAAAGTTTTGTTTTTTAGAACCTTCACTTTCCTCTGTAGGATTTAATATCGGCAGTTGTCAGGGAAGCTCTAACATAAATGGATCTCTTACCTGTTTCAGAATGTCAGCTCAATGTTCTGGAAAGACCTGTGATACATTTCCAGATCATCATGGAGAAACACAGCTTCCCACTACTTCTGGTAATCGCAGAGTCCTGGGAAGCCAGCAAAAATCTGAAACAGTGTGACTAGATCAGCTTTCTGTGAATGTGACTATATTTCCTCTGTGAGCTTGAGGGTACTTTAGGTGCATTTAGGCCACTGCAAATCTGAGCTCATAAACCCTGCCATGGCTGAGTTGGCACTGTGTAAAGTTAGCTTAGGTGTATCTGTCTTGATGTATCCTCACCTAAACTTACATAGTGCCATTTTAGTGTATGAAGTCAGTGAAGGTTCACAAGGATTTAATGTGTGCCTCCATGCTAGTCCTGCTGGATCCAAGCTGGTGCTAGTGGTCCTAATGTGGTGTCTTTGCCTTATGGCCTAAATTTAGCAAAGCTCATCGTTTCAAACTGCACTCTTATGAATTAAATAAGTCCATATGCAGTGCTGCATCTGGACTAGTGAGACCTACCAGAAACAGTGTGTGATAGCCTAGGTTGAACCCAGTGTTCCCAAACAGGCTGTGTTGCTTGGTGTGTTACACTGCCTGCTTAGTAATAACTGTGGAGGTTTCTTCCTCCATTATCTGAGGATTGAAAGTTGACTGTAAAAAGAAAATTGTATTGTTATAGCTGCTTTTTAAACAAGCTATAGGATTTATCTTAATGCACTTTGTTTTTCTTGACCATTTCTGCTATTGGTTTTGTGGTTTTTAGTTGAAAATTTCTCCTTAAACCGTTTCTATTTTGAAACCGCGTATTTTGTACTACCGCTTGTTTGAAGGAGGCTTAAGAGTACTAGTACAAAAAAAAAGATATTTCAAGAAAATACTTATCTTTTGGACTTAGAGGAATTGTCCTATTTTTAAGCTTCATTGCAGACGCTTCTAATAATATTATTTTTTCCCATTTCCATTAAGAGTGTTGCCATAAACTGTTAAGAATTCACATTCAGTTGATTGAAATTTGTAAACATGGATAGAATTTACTTCATAAAAACTAGATTTGGGGAAAAGTAGTTAATGTAAAACAGCTAAATACTGTTTAGATGGTCATGTACTAAATATATAAGTGGTTTTATTAAATTTTATTTTTAACTCATTCTCATTTTACATTATTAAATTATACTGATTTGTTTAAAGATTTAATCTTCTAATGATTAAAGAGGATAGTTTAAAGCTTCCTTTGCTTGAGTGGACAGCCTTATATATTCTTATAAAATAAATGGCTACAAGTGAATTTTAGTCTCAACATCTTTCATGATCTCTGTTACCAGAATATCTTTTTATAGCTCAGTGTGGTGCTTGCAGGGCCTCAGTTCAGAGCTTTGCATGTAGAGCTCTTCTGAAAGAAATGTTCCTGTATAATTGCTGACAGGAGATTCTTCTGTCCAGGGTGATTTGTTAGACATGCAAACCAAAAAGGATAGGTACACCAGACTGGGCCTATGTGCTATTTTGGCCTTGAATGTAAAGGAGGGAATGTCTTTTTATTCATGATTGTACCTGTAGTGGAGTTCTTTGTCCACAATATGCATGTATGTCCTGGATTATATGCAAACTGGTGTTATTTTGCTATGATTTCACCTTCAGGCTTTGAAATCTTGCAGCTGCAAATCACTTAACGCTTGTCATTCAGGCTGGAGTTGCACTTGGTTGTCATTGGGATTTCTGCAGAATTACTAGCTCATTAACACATTTAGTACTGTCATCTCTGCTTCCCCCTCATTTCTGTTAATCTTGGTTTGTGTCATTCCCCTGGGCCACTAGTGAGGATGAGCTTTATTTGCTTCAGGAGGTGAACCCAAAATACTCAGTAAGACATCTGGCTCTGTGGTCTGATCCTGGATCTCCTCCAGGTCTGTGCCTTATCTTTGTGTTTTCCTTGCCTGTCCTGGTCATCTAAAACTCATACTGTCCTTCCTTGGAAGTCCTGTAGGTTGTAGGTCTGGATTCAGGAAAGGCATCTTATTTTTTTGTTTGTTAGTTGGTTTGGTTTTGTGGTTTGAAGAGGTATTGCTCTTCAAAAGGACTTAGCTTTTTTTATTATTTATTTTGGTTGTTGTTTTAACTTTTCACCTCTCTTAGATGTGTTCACCTTCTATCCTTTTCCTTTACATTCTAGAATTTTTTTTATGGTTTTACAGTGCAAGAAGGTGAATCAAAACTTCTTATGACAAATAACTTGGGGGAGTGGGGGGATGTGGAACACAACAACAGACAAATGTATTTATTTTCAATGAAAAGTAACAAAGATTTATTTTTAATGAAAAATAACATGTCCAAAGGACACATTCCATCAAGTATTTATCAAGGAATTTAACTTTTTTTTGTCAGGTACAAACAATTAGAGGTATTGATAATGCTATGTCTCCTAAGATTTGAATGTATTTAATGGATTGATATTTTTCTTCTGAAGTTCACCTGATCACACTGCAGTGATCACACTGATAGTGTGATTGAATTGGAAGTCAGACGTGTCAGAATATTAGATTAAAACCAAGTACAGAATCTGGAGCCTAAGGCCACAGAAGTATTTTAAAATTTAAATGATAAATCATTTGAGAGAGGCATAACCCACTAGACTAATGGATAAACAGAAAAAAAAAAAAAAAAAAGAGGCTCATTTAATTGCTGTTAGAATATGTGAGAAACCTTGGGGGGTTGGGGTTAAAAGTTCATAGCCTTCAAGGAAGCTCTAACATAAATTTTACAGCATTAGCAACTGTGGCACAGAGAGCATGCTATATTCAAGAGCAATTTCTGTGTCATTTAATTTATTCTGAATTCTTTAGAGAATCAGCCTGTGTACTTCCCTTGCCCCTACTGTTGTTACAAAAAGATTATTTGTGAGGTTTCACCCCTCTACCTCTTGGAAAGTTTGCTCTCTACTTCTTAGGATTTTATCAGGTGGTTGTTGTTGTTGTTCAACACTATTCTTTATCTCCTCTTCCTCTGATATTTCTTTTGCTGGTGTATTTATGTAAACATGCCAGCAGCAACCATCTAATACTTTATTAAGCTAATCAAGAAAGGTTTGGGGTTTTTTTTCCTCTTCCTTTGAGATGTCTTACTTTTCTTTATCCTTGCAATATCCCTTCTTTGCATCTGGTTTATGGGTGGCATTACTGCTTCCCGCTGTTTTCTGGGAGAAAATATGGATTCACATGTCTAACTTGTATTTCTGTTTTGTCATCATCCTGTTTTTTCACTAGGTCATCTGAACCTTTCTCTTCTCCTGTTCTTCTGGTAGATCAGTTCCTTTTTCATAGTAGTCAATTTATAAGTAGACAACTTCATTGTCAATCTTTGAGGATACCATTCTGACACCTGGTAGCACTTCATCTGAAGGGAAAGGGAGAGAAGACTTTCTCTGCTCTGAGATCCAGTAAAGCACAGTTTGATGAGCTTGCTATGGGGCGTTCATAAAGGTGGATGTTAAATTTTGTTGTCTTAAATGTACTTTGAATTTCCCTAGACTTTGGTACATAGCAAACTGAAAAACAAAGCAGCTGACAGAAACTTTCATCGGGTGTGAAGAGTAGATATATGTAAGGAGTCAAATTAATAACTGCAGTCTTGAAAAACTATGAAATTGCAGTTGATAGGTTGTCTGTTCTGTCAACCTTTACATGGTCAAAGGAAATAGGGACAAATACATTGTACTGGTGGTTGCTGATGTGTCAGAGAAAGCAGAACAATGCTTTTGCAGGGTGGGTAAGAAAGAGGCTACTTACGGAATTTTGGTTTATTGAAATAACTGGAGTAAAATAAATATGTCCTTGTCTGCTGAGACACTGTATTTGGAGTGAATGACAATACAAGAATTAGAACTACAGCTAGTCTTGATAGTATGACTAGCTCTGAATGCCTAATAAAAATAATTTTTATTAAGTAAATTGAAGTTACTAGTTTACTTTTATTTCAAACAAACATGTTAATCTCATCAATGTGCTTCATCTCATAGCTTACAGAAGCAGCCTCTGTCTTCCTTGGTTTTCCTATCAGATTTTCACATTATTTCTTACAATAAAAATTCCCGCTAGTGGATACATTTTGTAAATTATTCCAAACTGTTGCACTTCAGTCTTTGTATTTCCAGTGAAAAACTTCAAAGATGAAAGGGAAGACAAGCTCAAACAATGATGTGTTCAGGACCTTTTCACTTTTCTGGAACTGGTACTGTTCATGGTATGTAGAAATTGGCAGTAGAAATTTAGTGATTATGTAAATGGAAAGGGTACAATACTGACTTAAAAAGGCCCTGCTTATTTTTGAATCACAATTTTTTGTTCTCATGGAGTAATAAAATAATTTGCATCTGGACTTACATGAAAATTATTAACCATCTCTGATACTGCATATCCTGTACATCTTAATTGCACCAGCATGTTTTGAACTTGTGAGTCTTATTTTTCACTAATGAGTTTTACACTTCAAAAAGAAAAAATACAATCCATATAAAGTGAGATTTATTTTAGCTCTTAATGTTCCCTTTAAGTAAAATATTTTGTTACCTCATTTTTTTATATAGCTCATAGGTCAGAATATGAGAACCTGTGGAGGGGGTGGTATGTTTTCTGTTGCCTGATGCTGCTCACACCTAAGCAAATCTTTGAGTTCTGTTTATTTGTGTGCTGTAAAAACTACTGGGCCGTAACTCAGTTTTTAATATTGTTTCCACTGTGACGTGTTTGCCCAAATACTACACAACCCATTAGTAACTACATTCATGTGCTGCAACTACTTTTATTGTTAAATAGTTATGGGTTAAAACTGAAGGTGTTGCCACTTTTTCATTCTTTTATGTCCATTTTTAGAAGAATCAAGTTTAAAATGCAAATGAAAAAAGGAAGAAGATGTGAATTTGGTGTGCATTGATGCCTTACAATTTTGAAAAAGCTTTTTAGATGATCTACCATTGGGAAAACAAGGCTTCCATGATCAAAAGATGGACAATGTCATCCTTGAGTCTTGCCATTGGTCTTTCAGGTCCTGCATTTTAAACCCATCTAACCCATGCATGAAAAGTGTTGACAAGAAAATAGAAAAGTGCGTGCAATGTAAAAATAAAGGGAATTTTTAAGGATGCAGCTATTTATAAATTAAGTGCAAATTAGCAACCAGGCAAAGGGGAGACTCAGGTTGTTGCCCACCCTGAGGAGAAGGCAGATCAGTATTGACTGGTGCTTTCGCATTCATGACTTTGTATTAGCTTTAGCTCTTCTTCTTTGTGTGGTTATCAAAGGGAATCTGAATTTATTATGGTGATAGTAAATGACATTTAGGTTACAAGTTCTTAGGAAACCAGCTTGCATTATGCTACTCGCAGACAATGTATTTTCTTAGCAGTTATAAGTATTTGCAGTTTACATGCAGACTAGTAGTTCTTTTTATTCCATAAATACATCTGAGATTTGTGTGCAGATATGCAAATAATGTAAGTGCTCTTCTTATAATTAATTTGCTGTCTTCTGTGATAGATCTGGTGACGGTGCTACAAAATTTCTGTAATATACCATCTTTTATGTATGTTTTCTGGCTGACATGCAGTTGTTTGAAAAATATGACAGTAGCAGGGAAAAGGGACAGGATATTTATCTCTGATGTTACTGCTCATGGGACCAGCAAAATACCTTTGAAACCATTTGAATAGTAAGAGAATTAATCTTTAGCTTCTGGTGCTATCACATTTTTTGTTCTTTAAAGTATGCCTATAGGACAATTCTGTTTCTGCAGGAGAAGAGGCTTTTAAAGAGAGATTTTTTTTTTTTTTGTTGGTCTGAGAAAAAATTGTTACCTTCTTGTATCTTAAAGCCTAAGCTTCTTTAGCAGTATTTGTTATGTCAAGAAATCAAGAACATGTACAATTACAATAGGAAAAAGTGAGCGCTTGCTGTGGTGTGTATGAGGTTGGGCCAATAAAAGCAAAACATTTGAATCCTGCTATATTTGCATGAAGTGTGTGGAGCACAACCACCTGAATCTGAAATGAGCCTTCTGAATAATGTTTTACTGCAAGCAAACCCAGACTAGAATGCAATTTTGTGCCAGACCAGTACTTTCCAGAACATCTCAAATGTATTAAATATTTTTTTATTTATCAGATGCTGAATGGATATAGTATAAAAACCTAAACATATAAATGATCCTATATAAATAGGTTTAGGAAAGTCTGCCAAAAATATGAGACAGATGATGAAGTCCTGAGAAAAAGAAAGAAATTTAGGAGATACTACCACTAAAAGACAAAAATGTAGGAAATTGGCATCTTATACTTCAGTGCATACTGAATGCGTACAATCTTATTGTAGTACATGCATTTTTTTGAACTAATGGTGCATCACAATTGTCAATAACTGTCTTCCTTAGTGTAGCATTTTTGTTGTCAAGATGTTTTTTATCAATAGGCAACCACAACTAATTCAAAAGCAGCTCTGAATTCTGAGAACTGAGAAAATCTGGCAGGTAATAGTCGTTTTCTGGAGTTGCGTATTTGATAGTAGGGAGGTTAATATTATTCTTAATTTGCAAATTATAGCTAGCCCTTCATTTATTGAGGGTAATGACTGCATATTTTTCTAAAGCATATGTTATGGAAATGACCATTAACACCTGAAGAATTGGAGGTGCTTTGATCTAAAAAGGGCTTTGTTTAATGGGAATACACTATGTAGGATAAGACCTTAAATGACAGTTTTAAAAGGTGTTATAGTTTTCAAATTGTAAGACATTGAAAAAAAAATATAAAAAGGATACATTTTGCAACCACTTACATCCTGTCTCTACTTGAAGAAAATGTTAGTTTACCTTGAGAGTTGAAGTGCTTAACTTCTGCTTCTCACTTTGGAAATCAACAGGCTAATAATCCATTTTCCTTCAATATGGTCTCATTTAAAACTGTAACAGAAAGCAAAGGAAGCAAAATCACATGGACTGATTTAGATTTAGAACTTCAAAAATGCCAAGTGGGAAAGCTTCGCAGCTGCTGTAAACTGGATGTTTGCACATTAGAGTGTGAACGCTGATTTTAACCTTTTCATACAGAATTTTGTAGGCTGTGTAGTTGACAGGTGAGAACTATATTCTCTTATTGGCTTCTCAACTCTGTTACTTCCTAGACACAAGACTAGACAGGGGTCAGAAACAGGATGGAAACCAGGAGGTGAAAGTAGGTTGAATGTTGGGAGAATGGGAGTTATTGCTAAAAGCTCTTCCCTTTTGAAACGTGTAACAACTCACTTGGAAGTCAAACTGTTTAACAAATGTTCAGGGATTTCTCCTTAGTGTGAATTTTTTCAGGGTATGTGTTTCTGTGGTGGTATTGGGTTCAGTCTATGCCTGTGATATTTGTGTCAATATTTAATTTCTTAAAAAACATTTCTAATATCTTATAGACTGCCATTGTATGTACAGTAATGGAGCAAATTCTTTTTAAGAAGCTTTGCTGTGATTTTTGTCTATAAGGAAGTATATGTGGGGGGGTATAATACAGATCAGAGGCTCAGCCACTTGGTGTATATGTAGAGGGGAGTGGCACAAAACATTTATGACTTCCTTGCTAGCTTCTGCAAGGAGTGGATAACTGCTGTGATATCCATAAGAATGGGATAAGCAGCCTTCACTGCGTTTCACCACTCTTCCTTGGTGCCATGAGAACACAGACCACCAGATCTTCACCCAGCTTCTATGTCTATCCCAGTCACCAGATGTTTATCAACAGTGTTGAGGGAAGACAAGGTTGATACCTTTTTCAAAGTTGGTAGATATTTGCCTGGTGTTGAATTAAGGTTTTTAGACAAAGCTTGCATTGCCCAGGTCTGCTAACTAGAGGGAAGAAAGTTTGCAGTTTTCAGCTTCATTCATAGAAGGGGTATTATAACATCAGTTGTGTTGAGACAAGTAAGACAAAGTCTGGCAAATATGGGCTTTCATTTCAAACCACATTTTGTTTTATAAACTTCATGGTTCGATGTACAGAGAAATAATGTCAAGTTTTACTGATAGGACAGTTTTATTTTTCATTTTCCCCTTAAAGTTTTAGAACAGTCACAATATTTTCCTCAGTTATGGTTGAGATTACTTTTGATGAGGAGATTGGAGAAGACAGGGAAGAAATGGAGCATGTTTAGATTAACTCTTTAATGCTTAAGAAATGTTTGGTTTGTCATTAGTGAAAAAAACATTTATCAAGCATCATTTTTATTCATAATGTATAGTGTTGGCATAGAAGATATGTTGATACATCACTAGAGTAGGATTTATGCCAAGACAGTAGGTAAAATGTTCTGTTTGCTGTTTTGTCACCAAACTTGACAAGAGGCAAATATAATCAATTACCAACTTAGCTGGGATTTTTTCTCCTGTGAAATCTAAAACGTAGGTTGTTTGTGAGTTTGCTCACCTTGGAACTACTCCTTTAACTCGGGAGTTAAGAGGTTTTGTAAATTCAAAGGTCTTGGGTTCAGTGCAGTAGCTGAGCATGGAACTGAAAAATTTCTGAAGGCCCAAGGTGCTTGAATTGAGCTTCCCTGGCAAGGTAGGTAGCACCTGTGAACTCAGTACCAGGTAACTTTCAGTTAGTATAGAGGTAATGATTAAATTATCATGGGAGGAAGAATCCAAGAGTTCTGGACTTTTTAAGCATGGGTAGCTGCTGTTTAAACTGAAGATCAATGACAGTTATCTCAAAGACAAGAGTGATACACTGCCTGGCTTTCAGGGATTTCATGTGACGAGCAACTTTTAGGTAGTGTTTTCAGGGACGGCAGATAACAGAAGCTTAGCATATAAACTGGTTACTACAGTGTTGAGGTGCAAAGCAGGTAAACTTAAGGGTGCCAACGGTTGACAAATACTGCTGTTATTGTCATACACAGTTAGCTGTCAGGCTTTGTGTGAGAGCTGGGGCCAGTACCTGTTCCATCAGCTACCCCAGCCCCTTTTTCTGGGACACTTTCTTCCAGTACTTGTCTTTACGGGCAAACAGGCTTCCTGCTTGTTGGATGTGTTGGCAGCAAGGGGTACTAATAGAAACATTGTGGATTTCTGTAATGTGTTAGGTAGGTCTGTCACAGTATGTATTGTAATCTGTGAAAATAATGTATTTTGGGAATGATTTGTATTTTTTTGCCAGTGCACATGAATACTTGTATTTGTAAATTAAAAAGAACATTTTGCATTTAAAGAGAAAGAAGTAGGAACACTTGCTTTTGCTGATTGTGTTAAATACATTCCCCTTCACCAAGCACAAGGCCATGTCCTATGTTAGAAGATGAGCCAAAATGCATTTCCTTGTAAGCACTCCTCTATTTGGCAGATTACCTTGCTAGTTATGGCAAAGTGATCCTTAGACTGATTTTTTTTTTTTCCATATCACAACCTCTATGTCCTTCAGAAAGTTGGCTGTAGTCAGAAATAATTGGAATTCCTTTCAATTGAGGCTGATTTTTTTTTTTAAATATTTTTTTTTAAAGTATTTATGCCACTGATTTTTTTTTTTTTTACACCTGTCAAATTGACTGTGGTGGTGTTTTAAGAAAAATTCGTTCACTTTTGGGTATGGGGTACATGTGCTGAGGGAATTAGCCAAGAAAACAGATTTGGAGTTTCAGGTTTAAATCACTTTTTTTTTTTTTTTTTTAATGTAGTACAGAAATTGAAAGCACACTAATACTCTTAAACTTCTGTGAAATTTACTGTGTGGCAGTAACTAGCTGTTGTACATGCACTTTAAAAGTTAATTACAAGCCGTTTGAATAAATTTCTGCTCTTATTCGCTTGTTTGGGATATTACTCAAATTAAACATCTTTCCTAACCTATGAACAACTGTGAACTTAAATACATAGCAAATATCACTGTTTCTGATAGGTAAAAAATACTGACTGGTGCATGACTGAAGACTCTACTGTGAACTGTATGGCTCTCTGAATGTACCTGTGCATCCCGTGTTTGTGTTTGAAAGCTCCTGTAGCCACAAGTGCAGAAATACTAAGGACACTGGCTGAAATGGATTGTTTCTGTGTAATTAGTGATACAGTGTTTATTGCTTTTCATCGAGTTGACTTCTCTTTAAATTAGATGAGACCTCACTGAAAATTAGATTTCATATGTGAATGTTCAAACTACACCCAACACCAAAAAGCATTTCTAGATAATTAAAAGAACTGTGTTCTGTTCTTAAATTTCCAACTCGGGTTTTGGTTTTTTTTTCTCCCCCTCTTTGTTTTGTTTTGTTTTAATTTTATTTCTATTTTTTTTAGTGAGTGACAGTTGCTTCAGGAACCTTGCCGAGGATCGTAGTGGGATAAACCTTAAAGATCTGGTCCAAGACCCTTCTTTGTGAGTATCTGGCTCTTATTGCTAAGCAAAGAAACACTTCATGATATCCTTGTGAGTAGTTTTGTAATTATATATAGTAGTAGTATGATGAAGTACACTTAATGCTTTAGTGGTAGTATGCTTGCCAAGTTGTTAGATTTTAATATGGACAAAAATTATTAAAAACATGTTGTTTTTTACGTACTTCTGTTTGTTAGCTAATACCCAGTGAGCACATGCCGTAAAGGGTACAGAAGTCATCAGAAGTAACAGACTGTGCATGCTTGTATTTCTA
Organism: Ceryle rudis; assembly: GCA_033439905.1. Classification (NCBI taxonomy): domain Eukaryota; kingdom Metazoa; phylum Chordata; class Aves; order Coraciiformes; family Cerylidae; genus Ceryle; species Ceryle rudis. The sequence goes on along the minus strand of JAAGNO010003275.1, from coordinate 206,298 downwards.
TGGAGTTGTATGCATATTGTCACCCCTCTTTCTTTAAGGAGGAACTGAATACAAATTAGGAGATTACTGAATAATTATTATCAGTTATTTTAATACGTAGAATACTTTTTTTCTGCATCTGATTTCATACTGTTGATATTTATTTATTCTTCTACTCTCTGTTTTAATTCAAATATGTGAGCAGATGATCTATTTTTTACTTTATGGCAAGACTAGTGGTCTGTTCTGTTGTATTTTCCTCTAAAATAAAATTCAATCTCATGAGCTCTGAGGTAGACTTGAAATTATAGCAAACCTTATTTCTGTACTGGCTGAAAATGTTCTTGCTAGTGTGTAGAAGTATTCTACTTCATACGGGGGAATGGAAAGAGGGAGGGGAAAAAAAAATCACATCTTTTTAACATGAAGCAGTGGGTCCTAACATCATGGGCCTTTACACTGGCAGAGCATATTTTTCAATATTGGTTGAGAAGTACTGAAAAGTAAGGTGTATTTGACATCTTATTTCAGTTACAGAGGATTTTTAGTAATGAAGTAAATGCAGAATATATTTTGTTATGTTGAAATAGGTAGATAACATATATGCATATATACATGCATTCTGGGGAAATTTTGACAATGTATGTAATATTTGATAATTTATACTTCTAAAGTTATAGAGGTACAGGAGACATCTCTAATTGTTGCTTGATATTCACAAAATGAGTGCAATAGGTCAATTATTAAAAATTGCTATATAGGTGTAGAAGTCAAGATTATTTCAAAGGTCTTAATTTTCAACTGAAATTTGCCTCCTGAGTGTTTGGTTGGGTTTTGGTTTTTTTTGTGGTGTGTTGTTGTTTTGTTTGTTTCTTTGGGGTTTTTTGGGTGGTTTGTTTTTTGAGAGAATTGTATGTGCTTTTTTGAGCTGCAGGTATGCTTATAGGCTATGCATAGTTTTGCTTTGCACCTCTGAAGTTTACTTTCAAAAAGGGTTAACTACCTTAGTTGTAGAATGATAGTTTTCTTTGCTGTTTTCCAAAAGTGATCAAATCTTCTAGTTTCCTTCATTGACTGTAGCTTACATGAAGATTGTAATAAGTTATTGTAATCTGCAAAATTAATGATATTGATTTCTGTTACTTATAGCATAAGAAGCATAAGTGACTGCAATGTAGCCATGTTTTTTCACTTAGAAAAATTGAATAAACTCTCCAAACATCCGTTAGGTCTCAAGGACTGGTTATGACACTACTTCCGTATGACAGATTATACTTCAAGGAAAGTCTGCTTCTTCCTGCCAATGATAGGAATGTATAGACTTGGGTTTGTCTTTCCAATGTCATATTCTTGCAGTTTTACGCTAGAATCATAGAATGCCTTGGGTTGGAAGGGACCTCTAAAGGTTATCTAGTCCAACCTCCCTGCAGTAAGCAGGGATGGCTTCAACTAGATCAGGTTGCTCAGATCCTCATCAAGCCTGACCTTCAGTGTCTCCAGGGGTGGGGCCTCCACCACCTCCCTGGGCAACCTGTTCCAGTGCTCCACCACTCTCATAGTAAAGAACTTCTTCCTAACATCCAATCTAAATCTGCTGTTCTCTAGTTTAAAACCACTGCTCCTCATCCTATCACTACATGCCCTTCTAAACAGTCTTTCTCCAGCTTTCTTCTAGGTCCCCTTCAGGTATTGGAAGGCCACTATAAGGTCTCCCTGGAGCCTTCACTTCAACAATCTCAACTCTCTCAGCCTGACAAAGAGATGTTTCAACCTTTTTTTAAATACGAAGAAAGTTTAATTAAAATCTTTAGAGTATTTGGCTAAAATTTTCACCTCTAATGGTACCTGAAATAGCAAAGTAACATTTGATTCATCCATCCTCTTACCAGTTTAATATTTGTGGTTTAAGGTTTCTTTGGTGCTATCTGTTCTAACTCTAGACAAACTGCCTCTTTTCTTTGTAATCTAATATCAGATACCAACATCAGAGTTACAGGAAAAAACTCTTGTTGTTACCTCTGCAAATGGCTCTGTCACTTTAAAGGCTTGCAGTGCATTTGTAATGTATGACACTAATAAAGTAGTTTAACAAAGAGAGCACAAGATATTTTAGGTTCATTAGCATATAAATAGATATTCAGTATATACTTTTAAAAGAAGATCACATAAATAGCAAATGATGATACACCAAGGGGATAGTAAAAAAGGTTTAAGCGCTTGTAGATTAGGATGGCTTGATACATTGTGTAACATGCATTTTGAATGGTGTCCAGTTCTTTTGAGACTTAGCTACTTCATACAGTTTTCCGAGCTATGCTGGCATCTCCCTTGTTGTTTGCCACTCTTAGCTCCATCACAGACAACTTCTCATCTGTTATTGCAGAAGGCATTTTCTTGAGGGATGAATGTGTGCCTTGTAGGGTTGTTTTGCATAGTATCTGATTTATATCAAGTGTGCCTCGTTGTCAGGGTAGTCTTCCCCCGGGATTTCCTAGCTAGAGCTGACTGATTCTGTAAACTTGATCTGCTTTCAGTTCTCTCATCATTAGTAATAAAAGCTCTGCTGCTCAGGTCAGGTGTTCGATCATCTCTTTCTATTTGGTTTACTCTGTCAAGGAAAATAGAAATGCTACTTAAGAAAAAAACCCAAGTGTATCAAATCTGCAGAAACTGAGGAGGGAGTTACAGACCGTGGGAGGGAGAGGCATGCAACAACTTTACAATTAAATCTCATGATTAATTATAAAAAAGTTAAATTTGACAAAAAATTGGCTATAGGTTCAACTGAAAGGGTGGCTTGAGAGTTAACCGCTATTCTTTATCACTGCAGTTGATCATATAATATTTTGTGTTGGAAGGGACCTTTACAGGTCATCTAGTCCAACCGCCCTGCAATGAGCAGGGACATCTTCAACTAGATTAGGTTGCTCAGAGCCCCATGATGTCTCTGCTGTATAGTGTCCAGTTTTGGATGCAAAGCTTAAAGCTTTAGAGGTGTGTAGGAGAATGGCAAGAGAAGAAGGCAGTTAAAAAGTTCAATCCGTGACAGATGTTACTTAATTTAGAAAACAACAGCAGAGGAGTATGGAAGAGAGGAAGTATGAGTTGTCTACTGTATATAAAAGATGAGTTGTCTACAGTATATGAAAGATTATTAAAGGGATTGCTCTTTTTGGCTGATGAGACAGAATTAGTTCCATGTATAGCAGATGACGTTGTTTTGATCATTGGAAAAAATTCTAAATGTCAGAGATTCCAGTTTCTTTACCACACTTTCTTAGAATGCCAGGGAGTGCTCTGCAAGTTACAGTGTATGTGTGTTGGTCCTGTGTGAGTGTAAAGAGCTGGGAGGGCAAATCTTTTTTTCATCTTTCTGGGGCTTTGTTTTGCTGTGTTGGATTTTTTTCTATGAAAGAGGTTTGCATTCTGTCAGTTTGGTATTGACATAATTAATATCACCAAAAACTGGATGGAACTTACTTTAATTCTTATAAAAGCAGTTTAATGTGGCTATGAATATTCAAAGCCTATGATTTTGTTTAGATCATGCGCCCACCCCCTGACTACCATTTCAGTAATACAGAAAAAGATAATTTGAATTTTGCATTCTACAAAGGAGATTTATCTATATCAGAATACTATAGGTGTCTTTCCATGAACAGTTCTAAACAGCAGAGCTGCAGACAACATGTGTAATTGGAGGAACTACGAAGGTGTTTCTTAGAAGGTAATGCAGATGTTCTTCAGACTGTGTTCAGTGGAGGTAAAATGCAGTGAAACCACTTAAGATGTTAGCAAAGTCCTCCTTTTGTGAGAAGGCCTTGTGGTTCTATAGTAAGGCAGAATTTCTTAAGCTGGTATTCAAGGAAGGACAGAAAACTGATCAGTTCATTTGACACTCTGCTCAGGAGCAGACTGAATGCTACCCTCTTTCTTCCCCTCCTTCTCTACCCTCAATAAAGTGTGTGCTTAGGAAAAAAATGGCTTAGATAGAATTCAGTATTGCTATCACCTGAAACTCCTCCCAGGTTTGTTACTACTGCATGTTTTCTAACTGTAAGTTATTTAAATACAGCTCTGAAGCATGAACCATCAGATCATTAGAGGATTAGGTATACCTCCACCTACTTCAAGCAGAAGTTCTATGTGTAGTCATTCCTAAGTTTTAGCTCTCAGTATAACTATATAAGATGTTCCTTTCACCTCTAGCCTGGATATAGACATAAAGTTTATAAACTTCTCTAGACAAAGAGGATGCTTTTAATCTTTTTATGCAATTCAGTAGCTACAGTGGCACATAATCACTGATACGCATTTTTTGGAAACATTTTCAGGGCTTCTTTGAGATGAACAAAATTGAAAAGATTTTGAGTAACTTCCTTAATTCTAGGCCAATCACATGACATCTAAGCTATGTTCCATATCTCCTTCAGATTAGCCTGACTTCAATTAAGAGAGTAAAAGGTAAGAACATGTGACTTTTGACAGGAAATCAGAAGCACTACAGATGTACTACAGAAGCTTTTTTTTTTAAAAAAAAAAAAAAAAGTGAGGAAAAAGTGTTATTTACCCTTCATGTAGTTGTATTAGACAACCAAAATTTTAATAATCCACAAGTTTAACAGGTGTGTGATAGAAACTCCTGGATGAACTTTGAATTCCATTTGTTCATGACAGGAGATAAAAGTCTGCCAGATGTCATATTTATATTGTATTTTACAATCTTAGAAGGAGGAGCTAGATACTTTTTCTGGGAAGTAGTTGTGAGAGCTTTAGAATTTGTCACTTAAGATTAAGGACTGAAGTTGATGAAGGAATTCTTGAAAAGCTCTCTCTTTTTTTTTTTTTTTTTTTTATCTTACTAAGGACAGAAGCTATACTGTAGGATTGAAGAGATGATAAATACAGTATTAAGTCTGTAGATGTAAAATTTCACCATATCTTTCTTCCCATGAAGGAACCTGTCTAGCAATTGTTGAGGATAACTGGAAGTATAATAGTTTATTCTTTCTGGGTTTTGCTCATCATTTGAAAATCAGTAGCATGTTCTGTCTTGCTGAAGGTTACAAATTCCGTGTTATGATGATGCCAGTTCTCTCCCTTTCCCCTTTGTTCAGCCTTTGTAGTTCTTCAGTGCCTGTTATATGAATGTCATGCCTGTTTCTTTTATTTAACTGACAGTCTCAGTAATGTAGCATAGAGGAAATGTTTCTGCTCGAATCAATCTGCTGTTATCTTCTTTTGCACTAGCCTTTTAGTGAGAGGTCGTGCTCAGTAGTTTGTCCATTATTTGCATTAGCACGTATTTTGCCTAATAGGCCTGCCTTACAAAAATAGTTCTATGGCCTCTCTTGTCTCCTGTTAGTGAGCTCATCTGTAAGCATCAGGTGACTTCATCAGGTGATCTTTTTCAGGACAAAGACAGAGACTACCTTTTTGCAAGGAGTCACATGGAAAAGATGATGGGTGCAAGTTACTTCTAGGGAGATTCTGATGAAATGCAAGATGAAGATTCTTCATAATCTGAGCAATCAGTTGTTGGAATAATCTCTCCAGGGAAGTGGGGGAGTAACCAACATTGGACACTTTCAAGATTCACCTGGAAAGAGTGCTGGACAATCTTATATTGACTGTACTTTTCCCAGGAAAGGTTGGACCAGGTGATCTTTGAGATACCTTCCAATCTGGTATGCTATGATTTTGTCAACTGGATGACTTGCTATGGTAGCCCACAACTATGTTGTCAGTATTGTTCCTCTGTTATGCAGAGGAGCAATACTGACAACAAGAAGTGCAGCCTATTTTAAGTATGACATCTAATGAAAAAGTTGTACTTGGCAAACTTCCAAAGATCTGACAGCTACCTAAAGCAACTGATGATGATAAAGCAAATCTAATAAGCACTTCTTAAAGTTGATATAAATAGAACTGGCCTCATGCTATCCTGATGGTTTCTGATTGGTGTGGGGGAATGAGTGAGACATGCCTTTAGCTGCTTCAACTGAAAGCAGAGTTTACATGTGCCTGAAAAAAACCACATTTATTTGGCCTCCTTTAGAGATAATTAAAATGTGCTTACCTGAAGTGACCAAGGTTTCTTCTGAGGCCAGTTTTCATGCTTGGTTTCTCCACAGTCCAACCAGACTCCATCAGATGTATCACAGAGAGTGTTCTGCAGTTCATGCATCATTTAATTTTTACCTCCAGTCATATGAACAGGTCCCTAAATGTTTTCTACAGACATTTTGTAAGGGGCTTTCTGTTTAGGCATACTGATTATCCAAGTGAAATCTACTTCTTGGCTTTGTTGAAGACCTTCTCCATTACCTGCACTTCAAGAAAAGAATTCTCTCAACATACAAGATTCCTGGGCAATTTGTAGCAAAGATTTCTAATATTGCATGTTTTCTTTGCCTGTTTAGGATAATGATTCAGAACTGTAGGAACAACTTTGTCTGAAGAAAAGCCTTAGCAGCAGTTTGTGGCAAAGCAGAACATAAGAAAATGCCTTTCTTAAGCACTCTGTAATTTTCAACTCTAATAATTTTTTGCCTCTTGGCTTAAAACAGTCTCCTGTAACCTCTTTGCAGCTCTATGTCAGCTTTATCTACCAATAGTAGTTACATTCAGAACAAACTTGTCTTCTCTCATTATACAGTTTACAAATACTTAGAAGGAATTTTCTTCCTTTTGCTCTTGCAATGCCTGTAATTAAATTTGAGCTAATCAAATAACTGGAAAAGTTGGTCTGGAGGTAGAATCTATGTAGTCTCAGTGCTATGTCTGTGCTGGTAAGTGTTCCTGAAGAAAAAGGGTTGTTAGCTTGCATAGCAGCTGCAGCTTGGGTGCTTCGTCTGACTTTTCAGTTCTCATTCTAGTTTCGACATTAGTTCTGGTAGTTTTCTGCAGTTCAGAGGTGCACTACATGAAGGCTGTTACCCGGGATCCTCTATCTAAACATGTTCAGGGAAATTATATACTTATGGGATCTGCAATCAGGGATCCTCCTTATTATTAGGAAGTTTTAAGTTTAATGGATTTGAAACACACTCTTTGATGGAGTTGTCTAAAGAAATGTTTGTTTTCTCTGGCTTGTTCTGGAACTAACAGTTATAAATAGATATATGTTTGTTGGAATAAGAAGCATCATCACTGGTTATGGAGATTTACTAGATCATATTCAGGGTTAAAGTTTATGTTATTTGTATGAGATATACTTAAACTTTCATTTATAAATGAAAGTGCTAGAAACATTTTTTAAAGGTTAAAAAAACTTAAAACCCAAAAACAAAACGTGGGTCACTTTTGCTGTGTTTATTATGTTTACTACCTGATGCCTAGAAAGAAACACGCAGGACACAGGTTGAGAAATGTTGATCAAGTTTCAGTCTAGATGTTTTCACAAAACTGATTAAAAGTTATTTCTATGTATGTTTTAAACCTTGATTTTTAAAAGTGTCTACTCTCCTTGTGACTTAGGATTCATGCCAAATTTTTATTTTTCTAGTTGCAATTTTAAAATACCTTTGCTTTAATATTACAATAGTACAAGAAAGAGCCTTAGTACAAAGAATTCACTACTTTCAATCCAGTTCTTGGAAAGCCAGGATGTAGCCCACAGAGGGTTGCTTGGTAAGACAGCTGCCACCACCACTAATGTTATGCGCACCTTCCTGTATCTCCTTGAGCTTTTATTGCTGAGCTCGACATTACGGTATTGAATATCCCTTTGGTCAGTTTGGGTCAAAAGTGCTGGCTATGTCCTCTCTCAGATCTTTCCCCAGCCTACTCACTGGAGAGACAGGGCAGGAAAAGGCCTTGATGGTGTGCAAGCACTGTTCAGCCCTAGTTAAAATATTTCTGTGTTATCCACACTGCTTTAGTCACAAATCCAAAACACAGCAATGTACCAGCTGCTGCACAGAAAGTCAACTCCATCACAGCCAGACCCAGTATATATACAAGTAATGATACAGTTGTATTTTTTTTCATGTTCATTTAGAAGGCATATAGACAAGACTCTTGTGTCCAGATATATTCAGGATCAGACCAAAATGACTTTTTATAGAAGTAGGAAACTTGAGTATGTACCAAATACTGTCCCAGAACTATCAAAAGACTTTTCTTCTGTAATAATTTTTACTAACATTTCATAAGAATAGATTGGAGTAGAATGTAAAGTGTTTGTTTGGTTAAAAATAACTTTACAGCCCATTATTTCTTTTGAATTTAATGCCACAGCAGCCAAAATTTCTGGCTGATATTCTATTTAAAATCACAGCCCAAGATCTCTTTAAAAGCTTCATATATAATGAAGGAATTTTCTTGAGGGATTAAGCTCTGGCTTTGGTTTTTGTCTTCGCATCCAACCCAAATGCACCACAGCTTCTAGTTGCCCTGTAGACTTACCTTAGTGACCTTATCTTGCTTTTCTTGATCTTCTCATTTAATCTTCTTTTCAGAGGGGTCTTTTTCTGTTGCATTTGCCATTTTCATCAGCTTTTCACTCTGAGGATCTGTGGTTCTCAGAACTCAGCCTCTTCTAAGCCCATTTTGCCACCTCCAGGCTTCATCCAAATCTCAGCTAACCTGACTTCACCTCATGGCATTCTTCCTGACTTTAGTCTTTGTTTTTGTTTATATCCAGGTCTTTTCTGGATATTTAAAGGGGTTGTCTTCTCATAGTGTCTAGATACTGGAAAGAAAAATTTTATGTGCATCTGCGGGTCCAATGCTGACCTTGAGTTAACCTGCATCAGTGGATGGTTCTTTGAGAAGATCCTCTTCATACTTGGCAGTGAATTATGTGTGTTTCTATATACTTAGAAAACAACCTAAAGTATGAGGACTTATTAAAAAGAAAAAACAAAACAACAACAAAAACCAACATTGACAACAGAAAACAAAAACAAAACAAAAAATAAACCACATAGAAACAAAAAACAACCAAGAACAAAATTGAAGACCTGATTATATGACTGTATAAACCTGGGGTATGCTTGCATGGTGATTACTGTACTAACTTCTCAAAGGGATATGGTATGGATCATAAGCTTAAACAGAGATTTGGAACAGCTTCCACAGATACATTAAATGGACTAGAACTTTTCATTTTAATCAAGAAAAACATACGATGGAGGTATACATAATGAATAGCATTATGAAAAAAAAGGTCTGTGGCTATTTTTCACTGATTTTTCACTGTTTTTCAAACAGATCGAATTGTGACTGCAAAAAGTTCAGAGAGCAGGTTTAAATGATGTAACATGTGGAAGCCTAGAGTATAAATGATGGATACAAAAATAGGAATTAGACTGTTGGACCTACTATGGCTTTTAAAGCTGATGATCTGCATGCACTATCTAGGTCAGCAAAGCTCCTGAACTTAAGATGGCAGGAAGCACTAAGTGTCTGCCAGAAGTCAAATCATGCTCTGTGTCATATGTGTAGTCCCAAAGTATTTTTCTTAACACCAGAAACATTATACTGATTTATGTGAACCTTCAGACTGACCTGGTATGACCATTTTTATATACTTCTGTCAGTGAATAGTTGCTTCTTAGTGGAACACATACAGACTTGAAACATTTTGCTATGGAATCAGCTAACATTTGTCCTTCATAGTAGAGTGGGCTTCTCTGACATGGTTGAATTTAAATTTGGAACTCCCAGTAACAGAGGAACAAAAGCTTTTCACACAGGGGTTGTACTAATTTATTACATGGGAGAGGCTTTGTCTCTTCTAATCCCACTACTAAAAATGACTAAATGCTTTTTTCTGAAATGCTTTCTTCTGAAAATCAATTGTGAGCTGACCCCCAGTCATGCATCTTTTTGTAGGAGAGGATGCATTTTGTCAAAGCTGTAAATACTTGAGAGTGCCTTACGTAGAGAAGGCTTCTATGGAATTCATGTACATAATTGCAGGAGATTAAGTTAGCGGGGGAAACGGATAATCTGCGACCGAAAGATTATAATTGAACACCTAGCTTCAGATATAAAGGAAGCCTTTGCTGTACATTTTAGGAATGATTCCGATATTGAGATACAGAAAATTGCTACCCGGAGATGTTGTCATGGTTTTGTACAAGAATAGTCACTGTATTTAAATTCTAGATTGCTTTCTTAATTAGAAAGAATTGCCCTCCCATCACTTGTTCTTGGGGACTCCTAAAAATCACTTTCTTTTTAGCACTGCACAGCAGAAAGCTGTACAGATAGTGGATTAAGAGGGAAGAAGTATCGTTCTCCCACAATAAATCTTTTGCTGTTTTCATTTACACTTTTCTCACCTTCATTCACTGTAACTTGGATTTTATCATAAATTCTTCAGTTATGCTTTCCCCCTTTTTCAGTGCTAACATATAAACATCTCAAGAACATAACCAGTACATATGTATATTTTTTATGGATGATGACAGCCTTAAAGTACAAGACTGACATATCAAGGGTTCAAAAATTACCTGTTTTTTGTGCAGACAGTTATGTCAAAGAAACACAGTTATGCTACGACAGGAAATGCTTTGCTTTACAACCTTGCTAATTCTGTTTTGAGCTTTTTGCTTTTTGTTTAGCTACATCTCTCATTTTACCTCCAATTTAATCCTCTTCATTGTATTCTACTAGAAATTTTTATTGTAATTAAATTCTATTTTCTATTGATTGTTTGGGTTTCGATATGGGAATATATCCTGTATATTAAGTAATATTTCTGGTTGGAAATACATTGTTTCTGTGAAATTTTTATTGGTGTCATTTTCAGATAGGTGATTATTTTAGAAAATACAGGATGCTCTGGAGTGTCATTTGACTGACATGATTGAATTGCCTATCTGAAAAACACACATTTAATGTGCTGTGTAGCTTAGTACAGTATGTGGAAAAGTTCAATAGCAAGTGCTCAACTACAGAGTAGATGATCGAGACACAATTAAATGTGGGAATGCAGAACTGGAATGTCTCCTCTTCTACATTTTAACAAAGCAGTTTTCATTTATTCCTGTGATTTATTATTTTTTTTAAACAATAGATTACTTATTAGGTGATGTTTTGTAGCATACTGTGTTCCATTTGTACAAAAGGTGCACAAAAAGAAATGTGCTTCTGAAGTAGAGATGCCTTTAGTGGATCCTTTCCTTTTTTCTGCTATCACAAAAAAACCCCCAACATTTTTCTAACAGAGTCTGGGAAGCCATTCACTATACAGATTACTAATAATCCAGGAAATACATTAATGTGAAATTTTGGTTTTGTTTTCATATATGTATGAAGAGAATACAGGGAAATGCAATTGAGAGATTTTTACCACTTTAGTTCTGGGATGGCTGCATGACTAAGGATTGAGAAGCAGCTTGTTGGTACCACAAGCAGCTGTTGTGTCTGTGTCTGAATCTCTAGCTGTACTGCTATTGTCTGCATTTCCTTCAGGAAACTCTGTTGTGCCTACTCTACCTCTTTTGCAATGCTCTGAAAATGAGAGAACAAAATTTGAATAAATTTTAATTCAACCTATCATAACAGTTTCATACGGATTTAGAACCTCATTTTCATCTAAACCTGCATGAATTTCAGGGGAAAATTAGAGGCTTCAGGAGTGTCATCCTATTGTATTTCAGGTTTCTGTTGCAGAGTACAAAACATTAAGAATAATTCAAGAATGCGTTTTGAGTTTTCAATAGTTAATATCAAACAGTTTTCACAGAATAAGCAACAAAACCCAAAAAAAGCTTATCCCAAGTGGCAGCCATACAGCCCTCCCTGTCCACAGGTGGATCATTTGGACTTTGTATAATAAGCAAGCGCAGACTTTGCTTTCCACCAATCTATAGTATTTACCCCTACCCAAAACCATATGAAATGGTCTCAGAATCTTTTCTTTCAAAACTGGCATTTTAAATATAGTTACAATAAAGTATTCTAAGTTTGTAAGGAAGATAATTTTACTTTATTCAGATAGCATTCTTTGGGTAAAGTTAGCTTTAAACTACATTCTTTCAGCGTTGAATCCCTTCTGAGAATGGAAATTTGCCAGAAAATTGCAGTTTTTTATCGTACAAGATGTACAGTTAATACTTTTTTTTTTTTTAATATCTCTTCCTAGCTTAAGAGCAAATGCTGCCTGCCATGAGCCTTAGGCAGAAAGCTTTTCAAGGCTGCTTTGCATGTCAGCGGATGAAGCAACACACTTGACAGACTGATTCATATTTTTAACAATATACACTGTATTGTTCTTCAGAAGCTAACAATATGAAAAATACATTCTCAAGAGATATGTTTGTGATGGAAAAACCAAGGAAGAATTAAAGGTTATGTTTGTGTTCAAACAGATGGGTATCTATGTGTACTTCAATACTAATGCTTATTTAGACACTGGTAATAGATGAACTCGTAAAGATTTGGAGATTTCAGAACTTTTTATATTTTAAATTCCAATATTTTGCATTTATACAAATAATTCAGCTTCTGTTATGAAAAAGATTTCGTGAAATGTGTTTTTAAGGAATTTAAACTGAGAAAGCTTGTCCCCTTTTCACTAGTGTCTCAGATGCAGTGAGATGTGTTCCTTCCTGCTTTTGCCTGCATGGTTGAGCAGATTTTGAAGATAACTTATGTGAAACAAAAATACCCCCAAGTTTTTCAAAACCTAGTAGAAGACATTATCGGCTCAAGCTTCACTTAGAAATCCCAGGAATAGCAGTGAGTTCTGTGTTTAGGTTTTTTTCCTTCATCTTCTTTCAGGAGTTCCTCCTGTCCTGCCTTCTCCTGCACATACTTCAGACTCCTGCTGGCGCTGCAGCCCTTGCAATCTCAAGCCTTTTAATCTCTGTAGCCAATTTATTGTTTGTCATAAACAAAAGGGTTTGATTATGTTTTTGTGTGGATTATGAATGTTTACCATGCTCAAGAGCTCTAATATAAGCTAAAATTGTCTTTGAATCGAAACCCTTTTTCCCTGTCGCTAGGTGTTACTATATTTGATTTGGTACTATTATTTTCATTGTGTAAATGGCAGAACAAATGTTATGTCAACCATGCAGTGACTGCCGTATGCATAGATACACACAAGCTATTTTTAAAATACTGATAGTAATCATGTGGTTACAACAGCCAAAAGCTTAGTGTAGACTAAATGAATACCCAGTGTCTCAGGAAGGTTTTAGCATAGCTTTTGATTTCAGTCTTGCCACGGCTGCGCTGTTACCAGCATCCAAAGTTTTTGTTAGCTCACCAGCTTGGATATTTCTGTATAGCTTAATACACTGGCATAGTGTGAAGGGATAAAAGTAATCTGGCAAAGCTAGCAAGCTAGCTGTACTTAAAAGTGCCTTTTTATTTCTCTAATGCAGCAGTGACTTCTCTTTAAAACTTTTTTCAGTGGCATCTTAGCTGAAGATTGCAATCACTTTGGCTTCCAACAAAGATCCAATTTGCACTTATATTTTTAATGGGGCCTTAATGCTTTTTAACTTCAGGTGAGTTAGAACTGTTTCTGTCCAAACCTAATCTTCTGTGGAAAAACAGCTTCATGAGAGCTACCCACCGTTATTATTTGAGAGTTCCTTAGTTATCAGAGGAATTTTTATTCTTTGCATCTTTTCTTTCTGTCTGTCCCTCCATCAGTGTTCCTCTTCATTTGAGGTAGCAGTATATGTATACAGAGCCTTCTCAAGACTGAAACTGTGAATTTTTAGTGTCACTTTGGCATACAAAGTAGTGGCTTCTTTGTACTATTTCTGCTCTTCTGCATGAGATGGGACACTAGCTGAGTACTTTTATCAGAGCTTCATTTCCCAGATTATTAGTTACCTTAATACCAAACTTGGTCTCACCCTGTTGTCTGTAATGCTCTTCAGTTTACAGAAGCCCTATGTTGGAGTCCTCATTGGAGAAGCAAGAAGAGATCACTGAAACAGTGATCTTTAATTAAAAATTATTCAGGCACTCATTAAGGGCAAGTTTTGAAACAACATATGTGGACAAGAACTGTGACTGTAAGTGAATCCACAAAGAAGTAAACATCTGTAGTTTCTACAGTTACAGTGTCACAAAGGAATACCTGTTTCTTAAGACACAGGAATATTGAGTAATGGGAAAGATCAGGCCACTAACAAGTTTATGACAAGGAGGTTTATATACATTTGATTGCTTCCAAGATATGATGTCCTTTCCTTCAGCAGAGTGAGACTCCATGCTGGTACGTGTCCGTTCTATCTCAGAAAAGCTGCTTTTGAGAAAAGACTTTGTCAGAAAATCTTTTTACATTCTATTATTCTGGAACAGGAATGAATGATCAAATAACACATTCACCTATATCTACACTATTCAGATTTTGCAGCCTCTTCTGTTGCTGCTTCATTTTCAAATGCATGGAAGAAAATACTAGCTGAAGTTACTGATCATTAGCCTGGTGTTGCTGTGTTCAGCTCAGAGCAGGCTGCCTCTATTCCTTCTTTTGAAGATGCTCTTGTAACAATCTAATGGGAGTCAATAAACCACCTCTTGCAATAGGAAAATCTCACAGTCGCTGGAGGAGAGGATCATACTGTATGTTCCTCAGCTTTGAGAAAAGGAAGATGGAGGTTGAAGAGGGTTGTGCTGGGTAAGGGGTAGAGACTGCTCTCAGGGAAGTAGCTAAAAGTGAGTCACGCTGACCAGCATCTAATATTCAAGAGCCTTTCTAAACACTCCATTTCACATCTATAGTTCTTGTTTCATTTTCTACTTCCTGAAAACTTTACTTGACCGTCACTGTTTATTAATTTGTAGAAGGAAAAGTTTGTTGTGGAATAAAACAATTTACTTTATGACTTTTATTAATATAAAAGTCTAATAATGAGCCTTTTGTGTGTGTGTATGTGTGTGTGTGTGTGTATTCAATGCTGCTTGTGGTTAAGGAAGAAATACTGAATGAATAACTTAAGTGTTAAATTTAATACACCAGTGTGCTCAAGTAGGGCTAAAAATATTGAGCAAACATAAGCAAACCTAAAGTCCATGAGAGAGAGGAAAGCAGATGAACTAAGCAATAAATATTTTGTATTTGTCCAGTAAAAATGAGAGAAAAGTTGAACATGAAATTAAACTGGCAGAGCAAAAACATAATATTTGATTTCATCTCAAAGTGTTCGTAAAACCTTACAGCAAGGAACTTTGATAAAATTTTATGATGCACAGCTATTTTCATTTTAATTGGATTAAATGTTTTGGTGAAAAAGCTTTACTGGAAAATTATCAAGTAGCTCTTAACCAAGTTTTATAGGAAAGTTCTCAAATTAGTATAAATGAATCATATATGCTACTAAAATCATTCACTTAAATCGTTCTTATGGAACAGTTAGCACACCATTTCTAATTACACCGCTATACACCATATTTTATAAATTTTATATTTAAATTATATAGTTCATATAAATTACATATTGCCTTGTTAATAGCTTTTTGTCATATAAGGACAAGCAAGTACTCTGCACTCTGAGCTGTCTGCTTGTAACATCAGTGTCTGTAGCACAGTGCTACGTAGAAGACAAAATGTTTTCCCTCTTGGGATGGCTTCTAAGAGTGGCACTGGTCAACAAATAATCTGTGGTACAGATTACTGGTATTACCATCTGATGCGTGATGCTGGTACAGCTCTCTGAAAATAGCAGGTAGATGGACCCAAGGGTTTAAAAGATCTAAAGAAGAGGTAATAAGAAAAAAAAAAAGTCAAATTAAAACAGCTACTTTACAATGCATCATTCAAGTATCTGTCACTAGCAAGCATTCAGAGTTAGGATTATTATTTTAATGAGAAGGCTGTTAGTGCTTTGTACTCATTTTAAAGTAATTTGGTACAAAACTGTGTTGTAGGCTGACTTACTCTGTAAAACAGAACTCTCCAATGATATGTAAGCTCCCTGAAGTAGTTCTGTGGTGTAGGTACTTAGTTTTAGAAAAGGAAGGATTGGGAAACAAATACTGAGTGGTCTAGAAAACCCTTATTCTGTGTTCATGCTCATGTATATATCAATTTAGTTTCTGAGGATGAAAAAAATGAGCTGGGGCAGGAGCACAAGGACAATAAAGCTACACTACTATATGAAGTATATAGCTGTAGAAGCTGAAGGTGGCAAGTTGCAGGTAAATTTTCCTGGGATGGAAATTTGGTAGGTGTCAAGGATTGGAGCTGGGCTGTCCACTAGATGTAATGACAGATGCTCTCTATTTAAGCTCTCTCCTTTCCCAAAACAGGAAGAGAAAGGGAATAAGGGAGAGTTATGGATTGGAAAACAGCTTTAATAAAAAGAATTATAAATATATACAAAACGAATATCAAACCCACCCCCCAGTGGTAATTATGTCACTGTCACCACTGAAGCTGAGCCACTGGGGAAGTCCTAGACTGGACTCAGTGGCAGATGGAGTCTGGATTCAGGAGCTGGAGTCTGGAAATGTATTCAGGGACACAGATTGGGATTGAAGGCAGAACAGACAGAGTCCTTGGATGCCAGACATCGAAGAAGAGAAAATATGCTCTTATACTTCAGAAAGTGCAGTTACTTAGAAGAGACTGAGCTGAAAAGTAAAATCACTGAACAGAATTAGTTCTGTTCTAGCTCAAACCAGATGAGTAGGTATTCACTGACTGCAGTAAGGACTAGGGGGAGAATCTCAAAGTTCAGTTGGAGCAGGGCAGTTGCAGCCAAGACCACAGAAGTGGGAAACATCTGATGCTTTGCTTGTATCTCTCCATCTCTCTTCTCTGGAAGAGTGCTTCTCAGTCACATGATATTTGCCTGTTAATGAACCTCTTGGCAGTCCCCTATGGACTTGGTATGGGGCACAAGTTGAAGAGCGTATCTGTGTCCTTCAGTCTTGATGTGTACAGTATCTTTGGCTGATTTTGGTTTTTATGACCTATTAAGCCTTTGCTCATTCTGCTTAGTCAGCAAAAATTACCAGTTAGGCCTTAACTTCTATTATTTGTGTGCATGTGTGGGCAAAAGTTTTAAAACCAACATTTTTTAAAAGTAAAAGTAACTAACTCCTAACTGACCATATACCACTGCCTTGTTTTTCACAGAATAATTGACTGAGAGATCATGTTATATTATCAACACTATATTATTTTGTTTCCTTATCTTTTTTATATTTATACACACTTTATTTTACAAATGCAAATTTAATTTAATGTATTTACTATCAGTGTGAACTCAACTTGAAATGTCTAAATCCATCTGCATAGTTTATCTTAATGGCACGTGTGGCAGAATTACAGTCACTGTGCTTCACTATAAAGAACTGGCCACTGGGGAGTAAAGAAGAGCTGTACTGTGAGTTAATCAATAGATATAACAGAAAGAGATCCTCAGAATGAATGTTTTTAGGTATCAGGTGTTCAGCTTTGGCTTTCATGTGTGAAAGGCTTCTGCCATTTTTTATTTATTCATTACAAATAGTTTTGAATCCAGTACGAGTAGATTTTGGACATATTACTATAGAAGATAGTCTTACAAAGGTGAAACAAATATGAGAGGATATTTTTACTGAATATTTACTTTTCCTTAATTAAGGAAAAGATATTCTGTTCTTCATACTAAAACACCTGTAAGCTAAGCTTCAAAAATGAGGTCTTTTCTTTTTTTCTTTTTTTCTTTTTTTTTTGAAAAGGAAAACCAAACACATTTACTATAATTATTATCTGATTTACAAAGACAACTAAATGTGCACAGGTAATCATGTTTCTCAGCTTTGAAGAAGACTACTGAATTTGGAGAAGCATACCTTCTTAACAGCTCAAGGTATGGAGGCACTGCAGCTATGAAACCTATGTTGACACTTATCTAGGATAGCATTATGCATCAGTGAGCATTTAAAGTCAGGTGATAATGGCTGGAGGAAATAGGAGCTAAAGCATTGACTGTTTTTGTGGAGGGATAGCACACTATTTGTCCTGACATGTTTTAGATTAAAATATCGCTGACAATACAGTTCCCATTAAAATAACCTAGTAGACTCTACTCATGGTATTCTGCTGGGGGGGGATATCATATCTTATAACACATCTGGAACTTTCTCTTCATTTGTAAATGATTTTTGGTCCATCTGCTTTCTAGATCCATCTTTAAGATTTTATATGGAAGAGATGGTCCTGTTATTTTAATTTTGTTTGATGCGATGGATATGTGCTGAGCCACCTTCTTAGGAAAGGCCTTTCATTCTTTCATTGCTTGACCTGATGGTACCCACCTACCTGTAAGCTTTTCTGTTCACAAACACAAATACAAAACAAAACAAAACCTTGTAAAGCAATTAAATTGTTGCTTTGTCAACATAGTATGGTTTTGCAGTTTTACCAGAGTTTGAGGCACTAAAATATATTCTACTGACATAAGTGATAAAGAAATCACTGTAGCTAATTTTTAGTGTTCTTTAAATGTAATGCTGTAGTTTAGCTCATTTCCTAAATTTAGGTACTACTGAAACTCATTTCAGTACATATTTGGATTATTTCTGGGCTCTTGTAACTAGGTTTCTGTAGTTATTACTGTACTCTCTAAAGGGTGAGGGTGTTTAGTCTTAGTTCTGGAAGGAAAAGACAGGTTGCATAATAACAGTTGCTTCCTTTGAGTAAAATCATGAATTGTGATTTGGTTAGAAATTGGCAGTTTCTTATAGTGATTTATTCATAAAGCCCAGGTGTATCTAGGTAGACAAACCTCATATGGTTTGGAGTATCAATGTCTGTGAGCATCATGCATATGCTGTACTGTCCTCAATAGCTGTTGCCAGGTAAAGTTGTTCTAGCCATCTTTGATTTACTTTTGCAAATAGGTAGGAGGAGGACATTGCTGATGACTTACAAAGTTACTTAAAGCTACAAGGAAGAAGAGGCTAATAGTTAAATTTTGCCAGTGGAGTATGTTTGTGCAAGCTATTTAGAAATTAAAAGCAGTAATTTTTGTAGGGAACCTGAAAGAAATAGTATGCACAAATCCACATTTCACTGAAGACCTCTTAAGCTGTCTAAGATCCTCGTGTCCTCTGCCTACCATGTTTCTGAATATTGAAAGAGTAAGGTCGTAATGAGTTGTGACATAAAAAGCAGAGGAAATACATCAGTAGGTTTTAATCTCAAAACATTTTGTTGATATTTAAATTATCGGATATGAAGAAAAAATGGAATAACAACTACAGAAAATAAGAATGCTGAAAACCCCTTATATCCGATAATATATGAAAACCAAAGTAAAGTTTTTCAATAGCTTGAGTTTGAACCTTACGGAAGTATTTTACAAGCAGCTGTAAAGAATGGATTGTGGCTTTGAAAACAACTGTAAATTATCTGGAATGGAGATAACTACCTGAGACATGCAATAAAATCTCACTTTCAGCATTGTCAATAATGCTATTTGTCTATAGAACATTCCTCCTAAGTAGGAAGAGGAATGAATCAAATATGGAGTTATTTTTATTTATTTTTACTTCTTTTAATTTAATTTTATGTTTCTTTTCACATTCCCCAACACATTGTATATATGAAAAAAAAGCAAACAGTTGATCTGGGTCACTATTTTAAACATATTTTAATTCTTCCACATAGGCCACACATAGCTATATGTGTATATGCAAACACGCTAATGCATTAAGGAGAAAGAAAACCAACAGCAAATTATGCCTCTCAATTTATCTGTCTGGAAACATATAACATATAGCTATCTGGAGACATAACAAAAGTGCCGTTAATCTTATACTGAATTATATTCATACGTCATATGTTTCTGAAATGTGGTAGAGAGAAATAAGGCATTAGAGCTTTGGAAAAGTGAAGTACTGTGTGAACTAGTTTGGTAGCCTTTCCGGATGCTTCTTGTCTCAGAGATTCCTCTCTTATTCTTGTAACATCAGAATTGTAGGATTTCTTAAAACCTATTTATTTAAAAATTCTGACAGTCTTCCATGAGCCCTGTGTTTTAAATTGTAAAGAACTAACTTGATCTGATCTGGAATCTGGAGTTATCAGACAATTTCCACATGTTCTCCACATTTTATTCTTCTGGAGTTCATGTCATCCTGCTCTCACCTTTAGTCCTTATTGGTGTTTTTTGGAACGTGTAGATTTTCTGTATGCCTTTTTCCCCTCATCACAGAAAGTACTCTCTCTGAAAGGTTTTTTCAACCTGTGATCTGCAATTTATACCGGCATATTCTCCAACATCAGGAATCCCTACATTTTCATTATTCCAATTCTGGTTTTACATATCTTAGCTATACTTCCTCTCTTTTTAAAATAAGAATTTAATATTTATTAGCCTTGGCATAAGCATACACATGGTCTTTTTGTATCTGAGCTTGCTTTACAAGCATGTGCACATGCTTGAGTGCCTAAGAAATGAAAGGGAAAATATACACTAAAGTTAATGGGAAGAAAATTATGGTATTATAATGGAGTGTGAGGCGCATATACTTGGTATAATAACCATGAAGGTTCATGGTGTGGGACCATATTTTTAATTTTTCTTTTGTGTGTGTGCTGGATAGTGAAAGTCTGTGGTGGAGGTGGCCAGTGTTAATTTTTAAGAAAATAGGCCTTGCTGTTTTTACCAGTGGTCGGTCAACTTACTCTCTTGGGAGGAATCTTCTTTTTCTTACTGTTTCATTCAGACAGTTTCCCTTTTACACTTGGATAGAAGAAAATAGAGCTCAGCTAAAGAGAGAGGTGTGGCAGCAAAAATAGCTTTATCTGCCTGTGTAGGTTTTTACAAGCTGCTATGGTAATTTACTAATGGAGTATTTCATTTCCAGGCAGATCATTGCAATCCTTATCATATTGGGTCCAGTCTTGTTTAATATCTTTATTGACGATCTGGATGATGGGATCAAGTGTACCCTCAGTAAGTTTGCAGATGACACCAAACTGAGTGGGAGTGTTGATCTGCTTGAGGGTAGGAAGGCTCTGCAGAGGGATCTGAACAGGCTGGATTGATGGGCTGAGGTTTAACAAGGCCAAGTGCTGGGTCCTGTGCTTTGTTCAGGCAAGGCTACAGGCTTGGGGAGGAGTGGCTGGAAAGCTGCATGGCAGAAAAGGAGCTGGGGGTGCTGGTGGACCTCCAGCTGAAGATGAGCCAGCAGTGTACCCAAATGGCCAAGAAGCTTGAGTACTGTGGTCAGTTTTGGGCGCCACAATAGAAAAAAGGCATTGAGGTGCTGGAGTGAGTTCAGAGAAGGGCAACGAAGCTGGTAAAGGGTCTGGAGAAAATGTCTTATGAGGAGCAGCTGAGGGAACTGGGGTTGTTTAGTCTGGAGAAGAGGAGGCTGAGAGGAGACCTTGCCACTCTCTACAACTACCTGAAAGGATGTTGTAGTGAGGTGGGTGTTGGTCTCTTCTCACAGGTGACTAGTGATAGGACAAAAGGAAATGAGCTTAAGTTACACGAGGGGAAGTTTAGGTTGGATATTATGAATTTTTATTTTTTTTTTTTTACTTAGAGAGTGGTGAGGCATTGGAACAGACTGCCCAGGGAGGTGGTGGAATCACTATCCCTGGAGGTGTTTAAAAAACATCATGTGGAACTTGGGGACGTGGTTTAGTGTTCCTGATAATGTTTAATAGACAGTTAAACTTGATGATCTTGAAGGTTCTTTCCGACTTTAATGATTCTATGATTCTATATTGCCTAAACGCTTTAATTTGCAGTGCCTTCCAAGATTAGTTAAACAGTCACTCTCAGCCACCCAAAAATTTTGCTTTCAGTTGAGTTAGGGCAGGATTTAGTGACAGGCAGTTGTTAGCAATATATATGTAAATGCTCTGACTTCTCCTAAGTAGGTACTTGCTGGAAAAAATGCAAATACATGCTTTGTCCTACCCCAGTATTACCTATAGGACAAAGTATGATCAACATTTATTATTGTCTTGACCCTTACTATAAATACTTCTCTTCATACAGTATTTTGAAGTCCTTAATCTATCAACTAAATCCTGACATGGATATTAAATATATATTTCTTCGTCTAAATGGTGAGAATTTGACTGTTTTTATGATAATGATTTTTGTCTGCTTCTGTATATTTTTTTTCTCTCGGGAAATTTCAAATCTTGCTCATGTTGTTTAATGAGCTGGCTGGTCAAGCATCTGATGCCCCGGTGGGAACTTTCAGTCACTGAACACATTTTTACTTAAATCTAGCCGACATTTCTGTCTGTTTGATTTAATGTATGATTTCCATAGTTAGATTACCAATCAAATGGAGCATAGTAACATTCATTCCTCTGCACTATAAATGTGCATGTATCAGAAGTGGGCTTTTTGCTGTTGGTCCACATGGCAAGACTGTTTTTAGATTCTGCTGGTGTTTGGGAAGACTTTAAAAGTCTGGTTTAGGTGGAAATAAAATTTTCATTCTGTAACAAAAATTCTAAGTGAAGAATTAGTGTTTGGTATTTTATTCTCAACTCATTTCAGATGCAGCACCTCTCATTTTTGTTGTAAACTGGTAGAACTAGGCTGTTATAAACCATGAAATATTTGGTGTGGTGTACTGCATGTTACATTGTCTGATGCAGTTAAATGCTAAAGTCATAAAAAAATTTTGAAGATAGAAAAAAAAAATTTATATTTCATTTTATTCTGTTCAAAGATCTTACAATGTTTGCTGTCTACATGCTTTATACCATTGCTGTGAGGCATACCAGTATTAATGGTAAGACTTTTGAACAATAATGAATTTATT
Source organism: Ceryle rudis (assembly GCA_033439905.1). Lineage (NCBI taxonomy): Eukaryota > Metazoa > Chordata > Aves > Coraciiformes > Cerylidae > Ceryle > Ceryle rudis. Next base: position 183,606 of record JAAGNO010003275.1, on the reverse strand, counting down.
TAGTAAAAATCAAAACTTAGATAGTTTTTGCATCTAGCGGAAGTTCAGCATTCCTCCTGCTTCTACTTGGAAGACAGTTCTCTTCATGCTGAGACTAAAAAAATAACATTGCACCACTGAAAAGTCCCTGTGTTTTAAGTTTCTGCTTCATTTAGTTTGTTTCTTTTGGTGGCCAGTGCCTGCAAGCCCAAAATTTCTTGGGGATGTTGCCTTCCCTGATCCCCTTCTGTCTTTATTTGGCAGTAAGTAAACTGATAAACATTTTGAAGACGAGGCAGTCTACACATCGGTCTTTTGGCTAGCAGCAATAATATCCCAAACTGTCATAATATGTAAGTGTGCCCTGTGCGCAGAGTTAAACCAGAGATACTCCCTAGAAAACTACACTGAGTCCTGAACTGATGTTGATTGATAAGTATATAGCGATGTCTTTTGAGTTCATATACTTTGTCAGAACAGTCCCAGTTTTCCCCCTCAAAATTAAATGAATCATTCTGCTAAAAGGGGAGAGTAGGGTAGGCTCTTGGTCATGTGATTGCCAAATGACGTACATAGGACCGTGTCCCTACTTTCTCACATATGTTGAGGACAAAGATCTTTCTCAATAATAGATTGTTGAGATGACTATTTTCCTACTGAAGGTATGGAAAAAAAAAAAACCAAAACCAACACAGCCTTTGACTGATGAAAGAGAAAAATAACAATTTTTTTCTCCTTAAAAATATTTTATGTAGGCTTTTTTTTTCTCCTAAGGAAAAAAAAGTTAGAAAGCAGTGAAAAACATGTTCTTCTACTTTTGTTACTCTTAAAACAGTAATAAGATATGAAATAAAAATTTTAAAACACTGAGTTAATGTTATTTATTCTTCCCCGTTTCTTCACTTTTTGTGTGCAGTGAGGCAGAGAGAGAATCCTGTAATTTTGACATCTTAATCCCATAGCTGTTTTTAACAAGGGACATGAACTGACAGAGAGCATGCCTGCAATCATTTTATTTCTGTGAAGCTTTTGAGTACAGTATGTTGAAGTTAGCCTAAGATAGGGGAGGTGAGGGGATAGTGAGATTTCTAGGATCAAATTATTAAATTATTTAAGGGGTAGGGGGGGAAAGAAACAAACAAAAAAACCCACCACAAGCTGGATCTTCATCATGTAAATCTACACATTAGAGTAAGTAAAACTGTCATCACAAAGCACTTTGCAAGCTGTTTTGCACAGTTCATTGCTGGCATGCAGCCAGCAATAGGAGCTGCAGCCCAGCTTGCTCTAGGTGCCAATGTTCTCTTGTGTAGGAAGGGAGCCCAAAATAGTCTGCCTTCTTACTACCTCCCTTCAGGGTGCTTTAACAATTTGTCAGATGTCAGTAGAAACTAGTATCAATTAAAGTAGCTTTGTGTCTGCTTTTAATGTGTATTCTTACAGGTAGTGGAGAACAAAGTTGCTTTGAAATGCAATTCTCCTACCTTGTTCCCTGGAATAGACTGTGAAGTTTTGGCTGTAGGTGAAGATCTAAGGCAGGATGGTTTGCTGATGTCTCATGGGTCAACGTTAAGCTAGTCTACTTGAGTAGGCTAAAAATTGCTGTCTTGGTCAATTTGCTCTAGCAGGTGTAGTATCATAACATGTATTCGTTCAGTAGCCCGTGATAAAATGAAGATTCCCTTAGAATTGAAAGTAGGCAGTCTGGCTCACAGTCATTTGATCTGCTCACAAGGACAGTCTCTCTTGAATATTCTGCTTGGTTTATAAATCAGTCAAAAGGTAGAATATCCTGGAGGTAGATAACAAATATATTTGAGAGATGACAAGAGAGATTCAAAAAAAAAAAAAAAAAGTTGAGCAAAAGATTTGGAGTTTTGCTTTCATTTAAGGATGAAGCAGAGTTTCACTGGGAGGTTTAGTGACAACTTGATATCATTTAGACAGGGAACTATCTGAACAAAGATTTTTAATTAAAGTGGCATTGGAGCACTTCAGCAGATGACAGCAGCCAAACTGGCTACAAGCTATTTTTAGAAAATTGACTTCATTGCATTCAGTATGACTCATTTATTAAGTTAACGGATGAATCAATAGCTCAGCTTCTTATGGCAGTCACTGAAGGTGGAACTGTATATAAAGACTACATTCATATCTTTGTTCAGAATTCAAATTATAAAAGCCAACCAGTATTGACTCAGTCCAAATGCACAAATGTTTTGTGCATGGTGGTAGCTGTGCAACGAGTCTATCAGCACATGCATATATACAGGGGCACAGGGGAAAACCAGTCAGAAGTCCAACTTGCAACTATATGGAAAATAACACTGATAATTTTAACCTTATATCAAGAATAAATGTTTTTAAAATTGAGTAATCTAGTTTCTGGTTTAGATATTGAAACATACACCAAACAGGTAATAAAAAGATAACATTAAAGTAATGGCTAGTTTATGGTTATGGCAGAGTTGTAGTTTTGTCATCTTGTGTTCTCTTCCCATTTGGGCTGTGGTTCATTGTTTCTTGACTCCTATTGAGCGTGGTTCTTCCTGGTTCTTAACTTTCCTTATCTTGGATGAAGTTCAAGTTTTCCTTTTTCGGTGATAGTCTGCTTTAATTTGTGATGTAGTAAAGCTGCAATCTGTTCCAATACAACTGCATTGGCTTCACTTCAGTTTATTTCCCATATTTTGCTAATTTCTAAGGTTGCTATAGAAACCTTGCCTTCTACATTCTCCTGAATCCTTTTTGTGAACTTCCTGTGAACCCAGTCTGTGCCTAAGATGTCAACCTGAGATACACTTTTTTCCTAAAATAGTTTCATTAATACAGACAGAAAGTTTCTGTTCTTTCAAAAACTCCTGTGCAAATAGTTTTATGAGTTTTATTATTTTCCAATTATTTTTATGGAATTTCTATCTTTTCTGATTCTCTCCTCAAAGACCTTCACCAGTTTAGCCCAATATAAGGTGTGGTTCTTTGGTTATAGAGTGTCAGCTCTAATTTCTAGAATAGGAATTCTAGAAATAGAATAGGAATAATTTCACTTCTATTCTACTGGAGAACTGGAGTGTCTCTTACGTGCAGGGTATGATACAGGTCTGATGAGACTGATGTCTATGGAAATTTAAATAGAAATTGTGGGACCTTTCATATATTACGTCATATATATGCAAGTGCACAATTAAATTTAGTATTTAAAATAATTTCACTCTTAAATAACTTATTGTGTCTTGTTGGGAGAGAAAGATTTTGCACATTAGGTCTCTATAGATGAAGTCTGGGTCTGTCTTTTCAACTTACTGGAAGTAGCTGGCTGTATGTTTATCTTTGCTTTCCATTGCTTGTGTATTTGATCTGAGAGAAAATGCCATTTATATTGTAGGATGCTGGATGTTGTATTGCACAACTGGAAGAAAAAGTAATAAGACCTGTACTAAAACCAAAATGGGTGAAAGATGAAGAGCGAGTCTGCACAAAAATTGGGTCCCCACTGAACTGAGTTCTGGCCCTTCTAGAATGTTCTTTGCTGCATTATACTCAAGCACACAAAGCCCACGGTAGTTAGTATGTACTCATACTAGGTGGTCCTTTGTTTTTCTGAGGACAGAATAATTGCTCCTTGAAACATTATGATCAAGAAAGTTAGTGTAAAATGTTATAGCAAAACCAACCTGTGGAGAGTGGTTGCTCCTAAGAAAATGAAAAAATATATGCCATGTGCAAGTCCTCTGTCACAGACTGTGTGTCGTCCTATAGGTGAAATCTCATGTGTGTTATTGTCTGGTTTTCATTCTTTCAGGTGTCAGAGGTCAAGTCAAGGATTTGTAAAATAACAAACAAGTAGGTCGCAATTGGTGGCAACACTTAAATGCAATTCAGAGAGGCATTTGAAATCTGAAGTTTTCCTCAAGTTGGACACACCAATTAATACATTGACTTTCAGTTTGCCTTGATTTTGCTTCTTTCCTTCATTGTAATTTTTTTGGTTTTCTCTGTAACTTGTGTGCGTAACATTGTGTAGTCCCCTACACTGTGGACTTAGCTCTAACTGTGGGAGATTTGTAATAGCAGTTTGGTAACATCAAACTAAGTGCCTTCAGATTTTTTAGAGTATTTACCATTAGGTTGGAATGAAATGGGATTTATGATTTTTTGAGTAAAGAGTATGCAGCATGTTTCACAACTGGTTCTGCCTCTTGACTTTGCTTGGCGAGTGAGTTGTGTGGCATAATATTTTGTGCATGACATTGAAGCTAATCAAAACATTTGCCAGGAAAAAAAATCAGATAGTTTTAAATTTTTATCTACATGTTATTTTTCATTACTCATAGGCTGCCAAATAGACTGCTTAAATCCTTTTTTCTCGTAGATAGGTTATTATATAATAAACCAAAAAATTCTGTTCCTCACGCATATAATACTTGCGACAAGTAGAAGAGTTCTGGCTGTGTTAACTGGAACCTCCTAGTGTGTGTGTGATGCCTTTAAACTGCTGTGAAACTCACAACCAAACTTTATACACAAAATCAAATGTCTTTATTTTGTCCTCTAAAGTACCAAATTTGACTGGCAATTTGCTGTGATGGATCTCTCTTTCAGGAGTATTAAGATTGAGTGAAATCTAATGTTCTGAAATGAGAAAGTATAGACTTCCTTAAAAAAAAATCTTCATTTTAACCCTCAGGAGTTTATAGAATTCTGTATTTATGTGCTTCTGATTTTCTTTCACTTTCAATTTTATTATTATTTATGTATGTAGTCTGGATTTTCAAGCTAAAGATGTCAGTGTAGGATTGAAAATCTATTAAGACAGATATGGTGACCTGGAGCTGTAGGTGAGAGATTGCTTAGTTAAACAGTAACAAATTTTAATGTATCTTTCTCTTTCAAACATGTGGAATTGTGGTAACTGACATTTTACTTTAAAATGTGCTACCATTTGGGCTGCAACTTGGCAGATTCAGAATACGTTAAACTCTTGACACAAAGCTTTGGAGAATTATTTGTTGAAAATTATGCTAATTAATGGTTTAAGCAAGCCAGATGAGTTTACTGAGTCAATTATTTAGATTTTTAATTATTTTTTTCTAATATATTCCAAGAAAGTGTGTAATATTTCTGCTGAGGGTGGCCAATACATAAATCTACCAGGTGGAACTCCCTGCTGGTAAGTGTTGGCAGCAGAGGCTTTGTCCTTCCTTTCTGCTAGAGGAGAGAAAGTTAATGAAATTATTTTTTGGATACTCCATAGTGGATCTGAAAGAAATGAATAAAAAATATTTTCTTATGGACTTCATTCCAGGAGCAATAGGACTGGTCTTGTGTAATGATAACATGCACTGATCTGACGTGTTCTTTGTATGATATGATGAAGCAATCCTTCATCATGATGTTAAAACCAGTTTCTTGTAGCTATCCCCGGAAACACCGCTTGAACAGAGATCAGGTATAGCAAGAATAAAAGCTGATTTTGTACTTACACTGGCAAAAAAACAGTTTTGGTTTTCTCCAATTTTCATCTCTGTTGATGATTAGCAGCAATGGAAGTCGCAGAGGAAATAGAGAACAATTGCTGCACTCAGTTGTTCATGATGAATTCAAATGCTTTAATGGCTGGACCCGGTCTCTGCCTCGGAAAACATAGTTGCTATTTCTTGGAGCAGTGACGGACTTCAGACTTGGCTTTTCCTATGCAGACATCATCTTCCTCCTAAAGTCTTCAAGCCATTCATTTCTGAGAGTGACTTACTTATAGAGAATGGAAAGGCAGGAGTTATGGGGAAAATACGTGTTTTCTGTGTTACTCTCTTTCCCCCTTTTTAGGTTGAGTAAACAATATATGTAATAATTTCAAGATTGAACATAAGAAGATATATCTGTGTAGAAATGCTGACAAGTAGACGTAAAAATTCTCGTAACAGGAAGACAATGCAAAAACACATTTGATAGGTGGCTACTTCTTTACAATAAATAGCTTACGTGATTTCCATTTCTGTAGGACCCAGAAAAAGACTAGTATTGCTGTGCAGAGCTGGCAGGGAGGTCATGAGTGCAGTTTTATTTTTAGGTCTGAATTGTCACTCTTGATGATACTGCTTCATGAAGTAAAAGAAGCCATGTCTTCATGCCTCTGGGAAAAATGTAATATTTGCCACCATTTATAGTACATGCTATTCATGCATCTTCAGTATGTGAACCATTCTTTACTATATGCTTTTGCAGGCTGTAGACAAATAAGTTCAGGAAGTTCAATGTGGAACAGACTCCCCCTATTTTTCTACATCAGTGCCGACTATTGCATATCACCTGCTTTTTATTCCTAGTCATGAACTGCAGAGACTTTCCAAACATGGAAGCCATAGAATCTGTGTGGTTTGTGAGGTCAGTACATGCACGTCTAATTAAAACAATTCAATTTCTGGAATTGCATTTGGATGCAGTTAAGAGTGTAGATCAGCTTAGTGAAATACTGAGCGCAAAGCAGGTCAGGCTTCAAATATTTAAACTCATCCGTATGACTTAGACAACAAACAAGAAATTGTACAATGTGATGACCGATGGCTGTTAACATAACGAATAACATCCTGTTGATGGTAATTCTGCTTGGTTGACCTATTTCCTATCTTTCAGGATGGTGAAGGACACCTTGTTCCTAATGTTTATGCTATTCACATGAAGACTTTCATTGGATAAAGAAAGGAATGGGATTTTTTTTGCTGTTGTTTTGGGGCTTTGTGGGTTTTGCCTCTAATTTGGTAGGAGTCATATTTGTGTTTTGATATAAGTTGTGACACCGTTAACATGCCGTGCTTTGTGTTACTGATTTTGAGGGTATTTTTCTTCTCCTGATTTCAGGTTGGGTGGGACTATATCTGCATACAAGATAGTGCCAGATGAAATAGAAGAAATCAAGGTACAGTATCGCTGCCTTTCAACACTGAATTTCTTTTCTTGGAGAATTACATAAATGTTACATTAAAAAGCCATGCTATTTCTTGCTTTGAGATGTATCAGGGAGGGGGGGAAACAATGCCGAAGGTAAAATTATTGGATTCATTTTTATGCATCTAAAATGATTTTTTTGTTCTTGTTATTTTTTACACGTACAGTTTGTCTTCAGCTTAACTTGACTTCAGTAGGCCTTGCTTGATGCTAAAAACTTATGTAGTTCTGCATTTCAGTTTCATTACCTTAAGACAGATACAAGATGCCTGTAAACATTGTTATATTTTGATATCAAAATATAAATACAGTGTCCTTTGGCTTTTGAGATCAAAACCACATCTGTTATTTTCAATGTCACCTGTCTTAAGAAGGGTATAGTGTGAAGTCTGTGAAGCTCTTTGATTTTTGGGAGTGACAGCAATAAATACTGAAATTTATCTCTAAGGCAATATGCATTATAATATAACACACTTCAGCAGAGTCTACTCATGGAAAGTACTTAAGCAATTTGTGTCAATTTTGTTCTTCAGTGGAGTAAAAGATGGGTACTAGGTGGGAATTTGGCCTAGATCTGGTAGCATGATCTGTGTAGCTGGTTCTTTATTTGATTGGTAGTCTAACAGTCTGATATATTGCTTGCTCATTGTGATTACTTAACCCATTGTGCTCTTTCATACACGCATCTTCAGCTGTGAAAAGGAAGTTAAGAATAGTTTAAAATCCAGTAAAAGGAAGTGGTTGCATAATCATCAGATCTAGACATGACTTTGCAGTATGTAAAGTTGTGAGGATTTATTCCTCCTCAATTAGCATCAAAACCACTGTAAGCAAATAGGGTGATTGCCTGTATGTGTGTCAGTCAAAGTTATCACTCCATTGTGATCAAAATTTATTTCTCTTTTCTGAAATTCCTGGACTCCTGTATCATGAAATAACAAGAGCAGCATAATTTATTCAAATAAATCCAATGTTTAGACTTTGGTACTAGAAAGAAAGCAGGTTTTCAAAGCTTATTAGTGTTATGTAATATATTAATGATGTTCAGAGAATGGCACTGAAATTATAAAAATAAAACTGACAAAAACCCTAAACCATACTCTTTCTCCTTTAATATATAAAAATCCAAACTCACTGACATTTTGCTGATGTTGAAGATGGAGAAAAGGAAGCTGATATTTCTGGCTTCATTGTGCAAACTTGGTTCAGCGAACAAAGGAAAATGGAATGTTGGGAAATAAGAAATCATATTATTTTTTTTTTTACAAAATTGCTGTATTAGGCAAGTTCAGTAGTCACGGGAATGTGTTGGGTTTTTTTTTCCCTGACAGATGCTAAGGAGGCTTGTTCTGATTTTTCAGCTCTTTCTTACTTGACTGTTGTTTAAATGCTTAGATTCTAGGAGAGGGCAAAGGATGGGTTACTCATTGATCTCAGTTGTGCCAGTATGTCAGTGTGGAGGGAAGATTGTGTTGTTTTAAGTCAGAGCTATTAAAAGTGTTTAGGAAAAAAACACCTCCTTTACTTGTTTCTGGTAGCTGTCTTGTCTTGTTCAGGTAATGGGTTTTTTACATTGACACTGAAGTCAGCCCAGCTCATACACCTTAAATGATTGAACTTCTCAAGCTGTAATACAATAGATGTTATTCATGTGAAATAAGGCACTACTGGAAGATGCTGACACATTAGCAATGAGCATAATAGACAAATCTATATCAAATATGGAAAAATATTCTTTTGCATATATATATTTTGAACAGCAGCTGGCAAAGGGGAAGAGTGAGTATCCTTGTGGTAAATATAGGGGGAGTTTTAACTTCCTCAAGCAGATTTGAGTAGAAAAAGCAGAGAAGAGAAAATAAGAGAAAGCAAATGGGATTATTGGAATGTTACTTTTGGAGAGGACAGAATCTTCTTTCATGCATAATAGGCCAGAGTTCTTTTCCCTCACAACTATCCTTCCTCTATTTAACATTGAAATATTAAGGGGTTTAATTTGATGAAATATGCAAGAATAGCTCCAGTTTTAATAAATTATTTCACTTGACAGATTGCTGTATTATATTTACGGAAGTTGGAATATTCATGTTTTCTGATAGTCTTTACAAAGTAAACTGTTTGTTTAAAGGGCAGAAGAGGGTACTTTATCAGGCAGAGAGTAATAATTATGATAAATACTGAAGAGGTCTCTGTGACAGCATTTCCATATATTCTAGAAAAGCTAGTAGATTAACGTCTTTTGCAGCTCAGAATTATGAGGAAAACAGATGTATTGGTTTTGTTAATCCACATAATTACATTTTAGGTAGAACACCATTGTAAGCAGAGATTGTATCTCTTGAGTTTATGGAAGAGGAAAATCTCTATAAGCCTTAATATACCTGCTGGTTGAAAAGTATCTTTAGAAGATTAATTAAATGCATGTTTCTAAATGTATTAGTAATTTAACAAATAACCTGCATAATATAAATATATGAGAAATAATTTGTCCAGTTTGCAATACTCAGAAAATTTCAACATGTGTTTATAATGTTTCCATTCTGGAGTGGTTAGAGTTTATTTATCCTTGCATGTGAGTGGGATTTTACTGTGTCTATTATACGTACTCTGAGAATCATATGTGGTTTATGTGCCTGGAATATTGCCTGTACATATTTATGCCTATTACTTTGAATGAGTGTATATGGACAGTGTTGGGTATAATCAAAGCAGCGCATCCCACTTAACAAAATTATGTAGTGTCTGGCATGCTTATAGGAATAAGAATTAGGAGTATTCATAGCAGAAGTGATAGCATCTACCTTAACTACCCTTGTGCACCTTACCAAGGTTAGGAGGAATTGTGTGGAACCAAGAAACGTAAAGTATGAAGAAGCTTTTCTGTTTATTTTGCAGGAAGGACAATTCTGGTTCTCAGTTTTTCTGTCAACTTTTTTCTCTTGCCTGTCAGTTTAGAACTACTAACTCATGGCACATGGTACTGA